>MVGU01001624.1:65000-68073 GCA_002005505.1 Botryococcus braunii
GCAAGGAGATCGGACTCCTGACGAACGGGCTGCCATTGTAAAAGACTACGTGTTTCATCTGTACGTTGGACGACCTCTCCCCCTGCCAGCGTGGTTTGGTTCAAGATTTCCCACGTATCCAGCATACAAGTTCACTCCTTGGGAACAATCATTCGTTAATTTGGAACCAGGTTTCATCACCAAAGAGAAATTTCGGAGGTATTGTAGTGTAACGAAGTGGCTCAACAGAGAGCAAGAATTTGCTGAGCACACTGCATATTTGGCGGTTGAGTCTGCACTGGCAACTATTCCAGTGAAGGCCTTTCAGGATGTGCTGATTCCTAACATTCGTGACGAGTCTGAGTGGGAAACTGATTCAGACCTTGAAGGCATTGTGGAGTAAGTGGTTTAAGTGTACCTCTGACGCTAGAAACTGACATCCAGTGTGCACACTATGACTTCTAAGAAGAAGAGTCAGTCATCTAGTAGAACCTCTGCGTCTGTGAGTGAGACCACTACCTCAACACCTGTGAGAGAGCCTTGCACTCCCAGCACATCCAGGGGAGAAGGTGATGAGTTGCCAAAGGTGATTCCTACACTTGTGAAGGTACATATCAAGCTAAAAGAAAAGGGACACAACATTATGATTTGGAAGAATGCGTACCTTGCAGCAATGAGGCCAAGGGATCACTGCCTGCAGTACTTGAGGACATGCCTGGGACCACGCATGATGCTGCAGCACTGCTGTTGCTGTATGAATCTGTACCCGAAGAGTGGCACGGGGAATTATCTGATTTATCCTCTGCATATGTTGCATATGAATATATCTGTAGGAAGTTCATTGGGGGTTATAATCTCCAAGCCAACATGGACTGGCTGTTGGAGATGAGTCAGGGGATGAAGCACGACGAGACCATTTCCCAATATGTGAGTCGCATGCTGAATCTGAAGGCATGTCTTCAGAGGAATAATCATCCTCTTCTGGATAGCTTTGTAGCTACCCAAATTGTGCAGGGTCTACCTGAAGCAGCCAAGGAGACAGGCAGCCTGTCAACAGCAGCAGGGACCCCACTCAACAAGCTGGCAGACCTGCTGAGGACCACAGCCGTTGCTCTGGGGTTTGATGAGACTGCCCCACGTCAGCCACGAGTTTTGGCTGTTCCTCAGGGCAGCAACAGAGTCAGCACCCCTGGAGCATTCAGTGGAGCCAGTCCTTCGCCTTCAACCGGACAGTCTGATTCCAAGGGAGTTTGCAACTACTGCAATAAAAAGGGCCATTATTGGAGAGACTGCAGAAAGAGGCGCAGGGACGAGGAGACACAGAGGAACGTGGTGGCAGCTGTCCAACAGCTGCAAGGCATGTGGCCTCAGGGCCAGCCATCTATGGGTGGACACCATCCCCCAGTAGCCCAACTGGCCCATCATGGTGCAGATGCCTTCCCTGCTTGGTTTCAGCCTCCTGCTCCACCTCCACCTCCTCCTGAAGGTATGCTGTACACAATATCTCACAATGTCCTGGACAGTACGATCAGTAAACCCCTGCAGCACTCCTGGCTGGTTGACAGTGGGGCCTCGGTCCACCTAGTAAATGACGTGGCATTGCTGCATAACCCTATCATCCATGCCAAACCAATTCCCCTGCACTTGGCCACCTCTGATGCCACTGGGTGTATTATTGCATCTGGGTCAGTCTGCATTTTGAGCCCGCAACGCATTCCCCTCTGGATCCATCATGTGCAGTGTGTCCCTTCAGCTACCACCAACATCCTGTCAGTATCTGCTGCCCTTAGGGATGGTGCAGTATTCCAAACAGACAATGTGGGTGCCTTTTCGTATGTCAGTGGACCAAACCACTGGAGAGCTCAGGTCACTGCAGAGATGGGACTGTACTACATTCATAGTGTAGTTGCAGTGAGAGGAACCAGCACATCAAAGCATGCAGCCAGTGCAACCAAACAGCTAAAATCCAGTACTTATCACACAGCTGTGCCAAACGTTACTTGTGGCATAGCAGAATGGGACACCCTGGAGAAACGTGGATGCAGCGTCTTGCTAAGGAGAACCTGGTGACTGGGATTGACACCTCCCTCTCTCCCTGCACTGATTGCCCGGTACACTGTGAAGCGTGTATTGAAGGAAAGACTGCCAGACCCTCTTTCGGAATCAGTACCAGACCTGCCTTGGAACCTCTGGATCGAGTACACATAGATACTGTGGGTCCTATTACACCTGCAGCCATTACTGGTGAACGTTTGTGGGTTACTGTACTGGATGAAGCCTCTCAGTGGAAAGCAGTTATTCCAGTAAAGTCCAAAGACACCATCAGTGCAGCTGTCAGGGACTTACTTGTTTACTGGCAGACGCAACGAAAAACCACTGTGAAGTGTGTCAGATGTGACAGAGGAACTGAATTTGTTAATGCCCGGTTCAAGGAGTTCTGTGCCTCCCAGGGGACTAAGCTGGAGACCTCTGCCCCATACACCCCACAGCAGAATGGAGCAGCTGAACGAGCCAACCGAACCCTGAAGGAAAGAACCCGGACTATCCTGAGCTTTTGCTGCTGCCAGTCCCACCCTCTGGAAAGAAGCCCTGGAGACAGCATGCACCCTGCTTAACATGGCCCAAGCACAGGCAGGGACCTTACCCCCTTTGAATTTTCTGGGATATAAGCCTGATGTCTACTCTGCGCCATGGGGTTGCCTTGATATGTGCATATCCCAGATGTCCAGGGCCAGTCTTTGCACCAAAAACTGTGCCAGGAATGCTCACGGTTATTTCAGCCTCCTCCAAAGCCTATCGGATATACATGGGTGGGGGTATATGGCGAGAGAGCAGAGATGTCATCTTTGTGGAGCATCTCAGAGGGGCCTCTCGTGTTGGTCTTAGTGTGACTCCTGCCTCAGTCTGAGGATTTCTGTCCCCTGATCCCTCTAAACCAGCACTACCAAACAGCACCAGAGCCAGTTAAGGTTTCCTGTGGAGACGACAGTAGGCAGAGATCCAGGATCACCAGTTGAGACAGTGCATCCACCGTTTTCCAGGATAGACACAACTCAGCAATGTCCAGGACCCTCTGGGAAGGCTGGATGCCCAG
>MVGU01001625.1:0-5000 GCA_002005505.1 Botryococcus braunii
TCCTGAACCTCCCGGTGTCAGATTAGCTCGGACATTTTCTGTTCTCTTGGAAGGTGGCCAACTAACCGAAGAGAATACCAATATATTGAGGAGCTACTTGCATGCTGATTATGGATGGTAAGGAAAAGCCGGACCCCAAAGGACATTGAGAAGATTACGGTGCCTGCTGGCGGCGACTGAACCGATGCTTGAGTTCAGTTCTGTGTTCCACTGAATCTTTTTATGCAAAAAAAGTCTGAAACAGGTCACGATTGTTATCTAGGCAAGAACGGAGGCGTCGGATCTGACGGCGTCGTGCTGACTCCACATGGGTATCGAACCTTTACATTTGTCGGGATGAGTGATTTAATTGGAGGTGTTTCGGCTATTGCAGGATTGGCCTTCCCTTGCCTAACCGCGATGTCGTCACCGTCGAGTTCTTCATCACCCCTGGACCAACAACCGTGGTCTTCGCACCCAAGAAAGACTCACTTATCATGTCGATGGTAAATGGACAGCGAGAACAAGCGCATTTCACACTCGGACAGGGCTCCACGTACGCTTTCCCAGCCAAACAAAC
Source organism: Botryococcus braunii (assembly GCA_002005505.1). NCBI lineage: Eukaryota > Viridiplantae > Chlorophyta > Trebouxiophyceae > Botryococcus > Botryococcus braunii. The sequence continues at coordinate 560 of MVGU01001625.1, forward strand.
ATGAATCTTGCCTAACAGGAATCAGGGCATTCCTGTGTGTGGTCCCACAGTAAAATTAACCAAACTTGGGCAAAATGTTTCACATTGGCTGCCAGATTGCAGGATCAAGTGCCCAAAAGACCTGAAACGAGCCAGCAGATGTGGCATTCAATGTATGGAGATTGTTCGCATTCCTGGCGTGGATGGAGAATCCCAGAGCCAAGGAGCCATCGGAATAGGCTGGCGACGACCTGTACCAAAGAGTATTAGGTGCGTTGTTGCCATTCACGGAGCTCTCAACACATCTGGATCCATAAAATATTGTGGCGGTGGCCATGTCACAAATGTAAGTTGGGGGATTTGGGCCCCTCTATGCGTCACCATTCAGTCCCGCCACCATACAAGAAAGGGTATTACCCCTTGATGATGTCCATGCGGGAGCAAGTGTTTTGGGGGTGGGGCCCTTTTCTCATGGGTTGTGCCTGTACACACAATGCACATGGCATTGGGCACAATTGACACATGTTGGACGTTCGGTTCCAGTGCACTATCATAAAGCACGCGGGGTTTGTGAACCTCCTGCCTTGAACCAAGATGGGTGGGGGGTTGGGGTCCAGGTGGCTGAATATCCTGAGGGACGTAGCCAAAGCCCTGGTACCCGTCATAGCAGGAAATGCAGAGCACCTGTTCAGAGACTGCGCCTTCTTTCTCCCTTCTACCTGTCATGGGGCCCAATCGGGCGCAGCATGGCAGCCTTCACGGGTGGCAAAGGGTGGCAGCTGCAATTTGGGAACTTGGGGAAATGGAGACCAGGGTCCCAGTACGGACAGCGCGCTGCTTTTGGACAGTACAACCAGCAGCAGAGCGGCCCAGCCTCCGAGGGTCGGGAACCGCGCAGTGCAGCGGTCTTTCAGCTGCCCTGAGACCTCTAAGGCCGTTCGAGAGAGCATTGCCACTGCATTGCTGTGTTCTCAGCTGACAAAAGAACTGTCCACGGTGAGGAAGCGCTGGGAGAGCTGTCAGATCAGGACCAAGATCTCCTCCTGCTTCAGGCCCATTAATGTTCTTTGGGATGATTAGAGACCCCCCCTGCCCCCCCCCCCCCCCCACAAGGAATTCCTGTATGCATGCAGAGGTTCAACACGCTATCATGTGTCACGTGGAAAAAGTCCAGTTCATTGTCTGTGGAATTCCGCAGAAAGCGATGAAGCAACTGGAAGGAAAATACTGCTGGGGTGATTGGCACGGCCCTAGAAAGAGCACCTGGGGCAAGGTGGGGAGAAGCAGGGAGGTTGCGGGGGTGGAGCAAGTGCGCGGTACGTGAGGGAGGGATGGTAAGGAATGATGGGGAGGAGGGAGGCAGGGGGGGGGGGGGGGGGAGAGAGAGAGAGAGAGAGAGAGAGAGAGAGAGAGAGAGAGAGAGAGAGAGAGAGAGAGAGAGAGAGAGAGAGAGAGAGAGAGAGAGAGAGAGAGAGAGGGGGAGGGGGGGGAGGGAGGGAGGGAGGGGGGGGGAGGGGGCGGAGGAGCGTGGGGCGGAGGCAGGAGGGGGAGGTTGGCGGGGCAAGGTGGGGTGGGGCCAAGATGCTACATCTCCACAAGCAGAAGCATACAGAGTTGCAGTGATCAGCGCGTGGAGGTGGAGCACCATAGACTTGCAGTCTCCACTCTGTGATTGGACAGCCTGGGAAGTGTTTGAGGGGGGCTGGGGGTTTACAGGGAGGCATCCCTGCTTGGATCCCTGATTTTTGGAGAAGCAAGGACAGCTGTCCTGGCATAAGCAGGATGAGCCTCTGCAAACCGAAACGTCCATTTGCAGATCACGGCAGAAAGGCCGCTCCATGGGTGGATGTTTCTGCATGGGCATACCACGGCTAAAACCATGGTACCGTTCGTGGGTTTGATACCCTAGTGGGACCCTTTTTTGGCACCATGCGGTGGCTGGTCATGGCCCACTTGATCCCAATGTAGAAAAAAGTCATCAATGGTGCTCTTTTGGATGGATGTGGCCGTGCCTTGCAGTTGCTAGGCCTTCCCCTGGTTGCAAAGCACAGCTGAAGGCCCCGACCGCCTCCCCGTTCCCGCCTTCACTTGGGGCCCTCTGAGGGGTCTGTCTGATGCAATGCCAGTGGTGTTCCAGTCAGATCAGCGCGTGATGATTGGATCATCCTGCCGTGTCTGCAGGGGAAGGACAGGGAAGAGGTTACCGTCAGTGCATCTTGGCGGGAAGAAGGGCCGCCACTATTGTTGATTTGGTGATTTAGTTCCCGAGCGTTGATGTGAACTTTCTGCAGGTTGATGGAAAGTGTCTCAAGCCTGCAGGTTGATGTACAAGTGTCTCAAGTTCGTTCCAGCTTCTCAACTGGATGTAAAGGCTGAAGGTTGGTCTCAGCTTTGCAAGTTGATGTAAATGTTCCCACCGTGAAATACTTGGTTAGGAGATGGAAGCGACACTCTTCCATCTCCCAACCAGGACCGTCGTTGACTGGATAGAATGAGGCTATTTAGGTGTATGGGGTATTGCGTGCAAGCAAGGCGTGCTATTTTTTTCTTTGCCACATGTGGTATTGGAATAGTTCGCAAGTTCATATTGCCATGACAGGTGGATGAAATCCCTCTGTTTGCATTCACCGAGTGTACAAACAGATTGATTACTGCTTGGTTTGCTGCAACTGCGGGTGAAGCCGAAGCCTTCTGAAGCCTACAATCGCTCTTCTGGGCGCACCCTATCCTTTCAAGACATTTAAACCCCAGTAGAAATTTCGGTTGGCTGTAATGATTACCTAGTGTGTGTTTCCCCCGGACCCCCTTTTGTTTATTTGTTTGTTTTGGTTGGCATTGGGGTTAATGATGTTGTTGCACGTCGGGTATGAGGATTTCCTGCAATGTTGGGCTGGGGAAGGTGATGTGATACCTCAGTCAGCTATTAAAGTAGTAACCACAACGTAGACTGTGTTGTGGGGTAGCCTTGTGAGGCTTACCATAACAAAAGCCCTGGTCGTTCTACCCCGCCATGCCTTGTCGTGAACCCTCCTGGGGGTGGCATGATTTAATCCATGTGCAACCCTAAGACTGAGTTCAGACTTAGCTTAGTCAGAGTTACCACTGTGTGTCTCCTGACGTGAATTCCCTATCCGCAGCCTGCAGAAACCATTTTTGCTTCGCTGCTCTTTTGTTTTAAACCATGTGGACTGTGAATGTGGTTTGGCATTGGTTTAACAGCACACAAAGCGGCAGGCAAGTGTGACCGTGGCTTGCATCATCACGGTTTTTGCCTTAAGCCAGTGTGAGGCAAGAGCTGGCCTGGCACGCAATTGGATCAGCTGCCTGCATTTCTATTCAAAACTTCCCGTGTACAAAAGCCGGGCTGGACTTCTTGTTGTTCAATATCTGCAGCATTCCATCACATTGTGCTGAGGACTTCAAGATTTTTGAAGGCCAACGTTTCCGAACTGGTTAACTTGAGGGGCCTGCACATGCAACCCCTGTCTTTAAAGCCCTGGGTGCCTTGCGCAAAAAGATTAGAACGGTACTGTAATTTGAGCTGACTCTTTATTCATAGAGATGTTGAATCAGATAGGGGCATGCGTTGCCCCCGAACAGCGTATCTTGACGAAAAGTAGGTAAGAAACTTGCATAGCATATAAAACAGGCCTCGTTTTCTGGACAGCATGAAAAGCTGTGCTTTGCTATGCAGCTGTTCAAGGAAGCACTCGAAACCAGACACTGATGCACTAGCTAGTGGATCAGTGTCTATAGACCTCCTAGACATGTGAGTGTGTCGAAGGCGCATTTCTGGAATGTCAAGGCGCATTTTAGTTTTGCTATGTCCAGCTAGATTGTCGGCATTTTGAGGTCCACCTTGAATAGTGACTCTGTGGACGCAGCTATACACCTGTGGTCTTCTCATGGCTATTGTTAGCACCTTGGTGACCTTGAGGTGGCCCTATTGCTTGGTGGTGTTGCATCGGCTGCAGAGCCCGGTAATGGATGGTCGCAGGTGAAAAAATCCCCTCGAGAAAGGGGGGCGGGGGGCATGTGAAAGTACTATGTTGTTTTGCTCCAGCTAACTTCAGGCATAGGCTGCGAGGCTGCAGTGAACTGCCAAAACAATGGTCACATGGGGGCTCACATCTACTTAGGTCGGAGGTTGGCAGACTCTGCCAGGCAGCTGCAGAGGGTGGCATCAATGGAATATTCCGGCTCGGGCAACTACATGCAATACATACATACTTATATACCGCTGAAGAATTGCTACTGCACGTACACTCATCAAGTCTGCTGCAGTAAAGGGGACTCTCTCGTGAAATCAGGTCTTTGCACCTAGGGCATGGTGCCTGGATAGCAAAAGCCCTGAGTCGCAAGGCAGTCCGCAATATGAACTGAAAGCCCATATACATAGGGGCTGAGCTTATGGGGGCGGATTTTGAGGGCAAGCCACAAGCTCAGATTTGTCTCGGACACA
>MVGU01001625.1:10000-17500 GCA_002005505.1 Botryococcus braunii
ATTATTTGTATCAAATCAAGTCGCCTGGAAGCCACCTGATTTTGGTCATGTTTGTCTACCAAACTCTATTTGTATCATGTCAACTCACTTGGTTATGGTCGTATCTTGGGTTGGTTTAGGCTACCCTCCAAGGCAGCCGTCAACCTGCTTTACTGCCATCCAACCTCGACCACGGCCGGTCAGATTTGTCTCTCCTGCAGCACACGCATTTGCAAACTGGTGGTCCATCTGATGCTTTGCTGTCATCTAACAATGCAAACATGGGTAAGCAATATACTGTTTTATCTGTGAGTCCTTTGCATGGTCATTTTTACGCACTTTTCCACATGTGCCATTGACAAGCGCATTTTCAAAGTTCAGATTACAACATTGGTTTCGATGCATTCAAGACGCTCCTTAGAGTTTGCCAAGAACCCTACCAGTGTTTCGTGTGGAAATGGGAGCATTATTTGCCTTTGCAAACTTTTCATTTCCTGCCTTTCTCCCTGCCTAGGGGGTTTTTAGACAAGTCTCAAAGCAAGGCTTCTTTGTGGAACATGATGCTTCCTGCTTGCTGTGCATGGAGAACAGGGCTTTAGCATGGTCTTTCGCATTTCAGGGTGTTTTGCATCAAGCAACATGTTTTTCAAGGCCAGGTTAGTAGGGTTGGCCTTGTATGTTACCGTACCATGTACGTAACTTGTAGGTTATACCTACTCTACAGGGGCCAAGGTGTTTACTCTTCTGCATGCTTTTTGCAAAACAGTTATGGCACGCTTTTTGGACTGCGCTGCTGTGATCCCTGAATCTGCTTTAGAGGAAACCGCGATAAGAATTCACCCCCACCCTTGAGCCACACATTGGAAAGGGGAGGGGGAGAGGGGGGGGAGGGAGGGAGGGAGGGAGGGAGGGAGAGAGAGAGAGAGAGAGAGAGAGAGAGAGAGAGAGAGAGAGAGAGAGAGAGAGAGAGAGAGAGAGAGAGAGAGAGAGAGAGAGAGAGAGAGAGAGAGAGAGAGAGAGAGAGAGAGAGAGAGAGAGAGAGAGAGAGAGAGTGAGTGAGTGAGTGAGTGGGCGCGTATGTGCGGTTTTCCAGCTGCAGGGCTCATACAAACCACAGAGTTCATGTAGAAGAGAACTTTTTGACAAGGATGAGAGGTACTATGCCCCAAACTGGAAGACGGTTTCTGCTTGTCTCGAACCGAACATAAGATTACTTGCGATGGAGAAGCTCGAACTTTGCGCGCACTTTCAGTGCAGATTTTGGGACTTGCTTTCTGGAGCTTTTTGACAAGGATTAGAGGTGCTATGCCCCAAACTGGAAAACGGTGTCTGCTTGTTGCTAACCAAACATAAGATCATCTTGCGATGCGGAGGCTCGAATGTTTTCTGCACTTTCAGCGTATATTTTGGGACTCGCTTCCTGAATGGACATGGTAAAATCACCTAAGTTTACACCAGTCAATCTTGATTGCCAATGCATCCGGATTGTTTGGAATGGTTTGTCACTTTTGCATAACTGTACGTACAGTACTCCGTTCACATACTTACATACAGTATTCCATGCACATACGTACCATACACAAGGCCAAGTCATGGAGGTTTGCCAAGCCTTCAACTTAGCGTATCACCATCCAAACGCATAAGTAATATTGTATATACCTGGCGGTCCAGTAGTTTTACTGATTCAGCTATGTATTTCATTTTCCAAGGCCAAATGCATGTACTCTCGTAAGTTAGATTTGCGTTGACAATCAGCAATATTGTAATTTAAGTAAAAAGTGTGCACGTCTGCAGGATATAATGCTTGCTGCCTTCAATATTTAGAGAGTCTGTATTGATACCTCTGGCTATGCTGAGGTTTGTGCAGGCATGTACATGGACCAGTTGTTAGGGACCCCCAGCACATTTGGAGGGTCTGGTATTGGAAGCGGCTATGTGCAGCGTGCGCGGGTACCCACTCCCTTGGGTGGTAAGTCTCTGATCCCTTGAAAAATACATTGGCCTGGTCCCATTGCACCCACTTCTGCACACTTCAGCACACGTTGAAGTGCCTGGATTTCCCTTTTAAACCTTTTTTACAAGGGTTACCAACACCATTGCTGATGGTACCAGGCCCCATAAGAGGCTGGCATGCACTCAATCTATCGGCGCAGTGTTTGGCTCTGAGTCACACTGAGGCTTTGAAAGTGGATTCTGAGGCCCAACAGCTGAGTTTGCTTAGTATTGTAAAGCAAAAATGTGTTGCATCGTTGAAGAGCAAGGATGTACTGTAGTTCACTTGTTGCTGCTTTTGAAAGGATGTTTCTATTGTTGTGTGAACAGGATTGGGTGGGCTTGGGGGCATGTGGCGGCAGTCCATGCAAGGTGCGTGGGGAGAATCCAATATGCTGGACTCCCAGGAATTCCAAAGAGGAATTGCTGAAGGTATGGGTCAGGCTCCCTGCGTGGTCCAAATTCATAGAGGTCTTGGGGAGACGGGTGGCCTTCGTGGGCTATGATACTACTGACAGCCTGTATGCCAATTTCACCTGCATGTCCTGCACTTCATACGATCTTGCCCAGTATAAGACTTATTTTGCAGTGGAATGGACATTTGTTTCTTTACCACACGGGAATGGCATCAGATATGGGGTTTGGGCTTGCTTTTTGCCGTTGCTGTCGTCACCGGCTCCACCGTCATTGTTGTGGGTGTGGCTGCTGCTGCTGCGGTTGCTGTATTGTCGTCACTTATCAGTATCAAACCCATCAGCATCATGGTGTTATCATGTGATACATGTCATGACTTCAGGGTCCATTGGTGGTCCATCTGGCTTTGTGGTACATTTCTGGTGAAGTTGTGAGCACAGCTGGTCCTTTGGTACATTTGTCTATTCTTTATCAATGTGCACTGGGAGAGAGAGTTTCTCTTCCTGGACAGGACAGGAGATACCACAGTAATCTGAGAGCAAAAAGGTTTTGAAATCTTATTTGATGCCACCCATGTTTGTATGCATAAAGGGGCGAATTGGGTACAAGGGTGGTGTGGGAGTTAAAGAATGAAATTGCTTTTGGAAGTGAAGGTGATGCATCCACAGATTTTCATTGGCACCATCAATGCAAGCATTGTGTGTGTGTGTGTGTGTGTGTTTGTGTTGTGTGTGTGTGTGTGTGTGTGTGTGTGTGTGTGTGTGTGTGTGTGTGTGTGTGTGTGGGCCGGGGGGGGGGGTCCGGGGGGTTTGTGTCTTTGCCTGTGTGTGTGTGTGTGTGTGTGTGTGTGTGTGTGTGTGTGTGTGTGTGTGTGTGTGTGTGTGTGTGTGTGTGTGTGTGTGTGTGTGTGTGTGTCTGTGTGCGCGCGCGGTTGTGCGTTCGTGTGTCCTATCATTACCAGTTTTACTACAGCCCTCCACCACGAAAAGCACCTCTACAACAATTGCTATTTGGTGCTGCTGATGTTCTTGCACTGACAAGCATTTGAAAATGTTAGTAAGGGCCCTATTATTGTGATTTGGGACTACGGTGTGTTGTTGCAGATGCCCTGGTTCCACTTGATGCAGGCCTGCAAGGGACATTCCCTCCATATGGGTACAACACACGGTTGGTGTCTTACAACCCTCAAGCCTTCAAAGTTCTGGACTACTGCAACTGGGAACAGACTGACACTTGGGTGAAAGTGTATGTGCCCTTACGCGGTGTGCACACCGATATGCTGCAAGCAAGTTTTTCAAGGACCAGTGTGCAGGCAAGTCCTGACTCCCAGCATCAGCTTTGAGTTGTAGAGGTTTTCCCTGGGTCCCGAAGCAGGTGTGTTTCTGCATTGCCGTTGTGTTGAGCTGGGGCAGTTGCCCTCCGCCCCTCCCTCTCCTGTTCCCTCCCTCCCGCCCTCTCCTCCCTTTCTCTTCCCCACCCCCCTTCTCCCCCCCCCCTCTCCCCCCTCTCTGCGTGGGTTTGAGCAAGAGGGAAGGGGGGTTGGGTAGAGAGAGGGGGGAGAGTGCGGCGTGAGAGAGAGAGAGAGGGGGGGATGGGGGGAGTGGGGGGAGAGAGACAGGGAGGGCGGGAGAGAGAGAGAGGGAGAGAAGGGGGGGAGTGTGTGTGAGAGTGTGTGTGTGTGTGTATGTGTGTGTGTGAGTGTGTGTGTGTGTGTGTGTGTGTGTGTGTGTGTGTGTGTGTGTGTGTGTTTGAGAGAGAGAGAGGGGGGGTTGGGGGAGAGAGAGAGAAGGGGGGGGGGGAGAGAGAGAGGGGGGGGGGTTTCCCTGGGTCCCGAAGCAGGTGTGTTTCTGCATTGCCGTTGTGTTGAGCTGGGGCAGTTGCCTCCCCCCCCCCCCCTTTCCCTCCCTCCCGCCCTCTCCTTCCTTCTCTACCCCCCTTCCCTCCCCCCTGCCCTCTCCCCCCTCTGCGTGGGTCGTGAACGAGAGGGAAAGGGGGGGGGTAGAGATAGGGGGAGAGTGGGGTGTGTGTGAGAGAGAAGGGGGGAATGGGGGGGAGAGGGAGAGAGAGAGAGAGAGAGAGAGAGGAGAGAGAGAGAGAGAGAGAGAGAGAGAGAGAGAGAGAGAGAGAGAGAGAGAGAGAGAGAGAGGAGAGAGAGGGAGAGAGAGAGGAGGGAGAGAGGAGGGAGAGAGGGGAGAGGGGGGGGGGAGAGAGAGAGAGAGAGAGAGAGAGAGAGAGAGAGAGAGAGAGAGAGAGAGAGAGAGAGAGAGAGAGAGAGAGAGAGAGAGAGAGAGAGAGAGAGAGAGAGAAGGGGAAGAGGGTGTGCGAATGTGCGCGCGCGGGCGCGTGCTAGTCTGCAACTGTGTTTGTCTTTGTGTGTGCGCGCTGTAAGCGTACATCGCTCTTGCAGACCTACAATGCATGCCTCTGAGCAACCTTGGCGAGTTTTGTTTAAAGGCCAATTTTGGAGCTGGAACATGCATCTGTGTGCTCTTCTGGCCTTACTTTGGTTCTGTGTTGTTGCACACGTGCAAATGTAGTTCAAGAGCTGTGTAAGACAGGACATGCTGAAGTCGTGCAGTGTTACGGACTTAATTGATTAAAGTAATGTTTCTGTCCCGACCCGTCTAGGGCTCCATATGTGTGCCACCATCGAAGGGGCCCTCCTGCACAAAGGCCTATGTTTGCAAATGCTTTCTATGTGCACTTGCTTACTCTGAACATGGTAATCATGGTGGGCACAGTGTTGGCAGATTGCAGTTCTTTTGTTTTAAAGGACCACGCAGCTTCTCAACTGGTGTCCGTTTGTCTGCAATGTCTCATTTACTCGTCTACTGTTGTTTTCCTCACTGTCTCTTTTGCTCGTCGACGATTCTTTTCCCCGCCACATGGCTCTCATCATCGTTGAGTAGCTTTTGGGTAGAACTCCTATGTCAACGTTCCAATTGACCTTACCCAATTGAGCCCAGAGCTCGTCTAGTGTTGGGACGCCCACGGATGCGGCTTACTGAATTCTTGGGAAATGTATGGAGAACCTGAAGTTGGCTTGGAGTTTCAGAAATGCAATGGCTGCGTGGTAACATCTGACTGGGGCCCCAGGGTTTCACTGGTGCGGTGGGCCTGAAGGGTCAGAGCAAAGACTTGTGTAAAACCTCAGACATGGAGGCCGGGGATTGCAGAAAGGTTAAGATCACCATCTCACTTCAAACGTGGGCCCAACCTTACCAGTTGACCCCGTCCCTGCACACCCCCTTCACCCTGGGTTTGCTGGCCGACGAGTCTTGCGTCTGACTGTCTCTTGGTTTGCAGGTACACGTGAGGAATCTGCAAGGCAAAAACTATGTATTCAAGATTGCACAAACCTATAAGCCCATTGTCCCCAATGAGTGCACTGCTGTGGCATCGAAGACCAAGAAAAACATCCTGGTGACCCTGCAGGTATGTTCTCTACTTGCTTATATGGCGTTTTAGCTGCAGTTTGTACATGGCTTCTCATTTTTCTGGCAAGTTATCTGGCTAATCAAGCAGCGTGCAACGGGTCAATAGATTGATTATTTGTCTCATTCGATAACCGTCATTCGGGAAGCAGGCAAATCATGCTTTTTGACAGGGGAGGGAGATGGCTGGTGGGCGCCCCCTTTCTTTCAAGGTTGAGCACCACGAGTCACATTTGTTCAATGTGGGATGCTCTTGGAAACTATGCTGGAAACCTCCAACATTATTTGCAAGCAGGACAGCAAGTTGTCTCTTCTTGGGTGCAGACAAGTGCACGTCATCTCACATCTCACTTCATTTAGCAATGTACGTGTAGCAGCAGCCATGTGATATGAGGCATGTTGGGTGTTTCAGAAAGCTTCTACCAACACCATAGACGAGAGGCGCTGGCGCGACTATAAAGCCCCTGGTGTGCAGGGTTGAGCACGAGTATGTACTGGGTGAGACTTTCAACCCCTGGAAAGTGTCAATGGAAGATACAATCCGCCAACAATGTCCGCATCCGTCAAGATTAATTGTACACCGAAGCTTGCTGCGAGCTGAAGTGGTGTCAGCTACCCTGAATAGAAAGCAGCTTGCATCAAAGTAACATATGTGGCATTCACCTCGTACGTTCATGTTGTATACATGTTGCATACACCTTTTGTATGTTTTGTGTTATGTACATGTTGCATCCATTGCTTTTTAGAAGTGGTGGAATACCCAATCACAATTTGGGAATTAATTGGTTCATCATGATAAATGATACATGATAACTTTGAATGGCAGCCTGCCCTTTGTATCTGACGTGCAATCACCCGCAGGGGTTGAGCCGCGCTATGGCAGTTAGCGGCTGTGAAGCTGCTGCGTGCGCTGCTCAGGCGCTAACATCGCGTCCATCCCCATTTTAAAAGGATTCCACCTCTTCCACCTTGATGTAGGCTATAAGATGAGCAGTTGGCATGTCCAGATTGTGGATGCTGGCTGGACTTGAGCATAGCTGTTGTGAGTATAGCTGTGTTATGTCCATGAGCATGGGTACATTTGTATGAGTTCCTGGGCCTCGACATATCGCTTTGAAATGCACACATTGTTGAGATTGCAGTGCTCAGCCCGACTTCGAGTGCCGTGCTCTGGAGACTTCCGTATCAATGTCAAGCCGATAGTCAGTGGTTGGGCGCTTTTAAACAGCTTCACCGTACCGGTTGGTTTGAAGGCGCGTCTCTCTGAGAGGGCCTTCATTCCGCTGACGGTCCTCTGTCGCTTGGCATATGTCTTTTCTTTTATGATGACAGCATGTAGCAGCTTGGTGAAAGCAATCGCGGTGTGGCAGTTGGTTATGTGCACAGCATTTGACCAAAACACCGCGATTGCCCAGGGCTCACAGACACACGCAGTCCTCAGGACTTGCCTGAGGGGATGCGGCGGTCGAACAATTAGGTTGGGTCAAAATTCGGATCATGTTGAAGTCGGTGCAAGTGTTTTAGAACTCCAATGAGATTCGAGTTTTGCACAAGGGCCTGTGGTGGACGCCTTTTGTCCGTAGTGCTGAGTTTGGTGCCTCTAGTCCTTCAGCGGGCTCAGGGGCACCAACGACGTGGCAAGTATGTGGTTCATGGGATCTGCCGCAGACCTTGGTGTTGT
>MVGU01001625.1:22500-52500 GCA_002005505.1 Botryococcus braunii
GCGGTGCGATGTGCCCAATATGAGTTTGGCCTCCAATAATTAGTCTGCAGAGCCCCGTGGTTGAGGTCCCTCCCAGGTTCCCTCCAATTTGTGTTGCAGGTTTGAGCTTCCAGAGCCAACCTCCTGAAACGAGTATTGCTGGCGAAAAGGGCCAGCTTCAGCCCCGGCCTTTGGCGGTACGTGAAGGTGGCGTGAGTCGCAATTGGGCATTAATGGTGATGGTGACAGAGTAATGGAAGACACGTTTGTGAACACGAGTTGAGTTACAAACGTCTTAAGTGCAACAAATACTATGTACAGTTGCAAATGCCTTCACCACGCTCTAATACGTTCTAACTTGAGACAATGATAGCGGCACTCGGTAAGGTAAAACTTCTACTAAGGTAAAACCAAGGTCTCTGCTGCCGAGATCAGTTGACGTATGAACACGAGCATGGATGCATGTAAATGCTTCCCAAAGTGGTCCAAATTTCTACGCCAGAAGTGTAGTTCCTAGATGCGGTGAATTCCTTAGTCTTCTGGCGTCCAAGATAGATAGCATCTGAGCCTCTGCCTGCCGCAATCGTGCATACTCTTCCGCGACCTTGGGGTCAGCCTTATAGAGACTTCGTTGGACCAAGCCGATAAGAAAAACCCCATCAAGACTCCGTACTCTACTAAGGCCATGGAGGAGCTTGTTGTCCCATTGCTCCTGGAGCAATGCGAGCTGGAGGTGCTTTGCAAGCAAGGGGAACTCTGACTTTAAAGAATGGATACCCCCTCTTGTTACTCATGAGACGACGCTGGGAAAGGCACCTAGTAAATGAGCTATTCCCCGTAAGAGTTGGCAGTGGAGGGCATGGAGGGACGTTGGAGGATGTTTGCAAGCCACCATGTCCATGGCACCTTTAGACAGAGTTCCTAACTGTGAAGCAGCAGCTTTTAACTCGTGTGCGTCCACCTCGGATATACCACCCCTTCCATGATGATGATGATGGCCTAATGTATCCCCAATTAGCATGGTGTCCATGCTTACACTATCCCCAGATGTTGTGCCGAGGGATCGAACCCTCGCGTGACTCGACCCAGAGTCGGGGTTCTAACAGATCGGCTAAAAGTAAAAGTTAGAGCGCATGGGCCAGGTAATGGCCAACATCGAGTTCCGGTGTCGGCTTTGGTATCAACTGCTGATTCCCATGTTCCCTGGGGGGGCTCCATGTCCCCGGAGTGGTCAGGAGATGGATCGGTTTGGGGACCACGCGATCCAGTGTCGGGTCGGTCGCGGGGTGGCTGTCACCTCTCGCCATAATGCGGTGCGGGATCTGTTGTTTCAGATAGGAAAGGAGGTGGAGGCTGTCGTCACCCGGGAACCTCCCCTTTCGGTTCGTGTTGTGGGTTTTGAGACGCGTAGGCCGGACTTGGTCTTTCTTGATTGGGATGGGGGGCGGGATCTCTATGTCGATGTGGTAGGAATCTCTCCACTGGCCGCCTCTTATTTGGCTTCTGGTGGGGACTTTGTGCCTGGTGGGGCTGCGGCGCGGGCTGCAGCTGGCAAGCTGGCCTCGTACCGGGAGGTTCTACTTAGGCAGCCCCCCCTGGTCGTTTTCCGCCCCTTTGCAATCGAAACATTTGGTGGGTTGGATTCGGCGGCGGAGGAGTTCTTGAAGCGGCTCCAAGGGATGGTTAATCAGGCGCTGGTTGTGCATGGAGACCTTGTCTGCTTTTCTACGCATCGGCGGGTCAGCTTTGCGATTGCCCGGGCCGTTGGGCGGCAGTTGGCGGCGAGGTTACCCTATGGCGGGGTTGACGTTTAAATTTAGGTTTCAGGTGATGCTGTTTCTGTGGTGGCTTCTGTGGTGCGGGGTGTGATTTCCTCATATGTAAAGTAAAAGTAACAAGGTATTTGAACGACTAATCCCCGGCTTATGTACCCGAGCCGGACCGGGCTTAACCTCCCGATCCGCTCTGCACTGCTGTTTTGGATCTCCCAGGCGCACCATGAGGCCGACAGAAGTGCCCTCTGCCGCTTTCCGCTAGTGTGTCGCATACAACGACAACCATGTTACTAACCCAAACTTGTCACAACAAAGGTACTCAGGAAGAAACTTATGGAAACTGCTGAAAGGAAAGTGGGACTAGACTGGTGGTTTCACCTGTGCCCAGTTTGTAAGGGACAGAAGGAGACCCCAAGGCGAAACCGATGCTCGACAACAGTGGAGCAGTTCGTGGTTTCCAATCCTCCTCCTTCTTGTCTTGCTCCCTCGACAATGTCTCCAACCCCAGTTTCCCTGCCTTGACGGCAAGCAACAGGAAGAGACCGTATCGTGGTGGCGGCCGAGCTGTGTGTTGTATAAGTTGATGGAGAGGCGTATCCGTACGCGCACCGAGACGTACCGTGTCGAACCAAACACTTCCTGTCTTTGTACAAGATCTATTTCAGCAATGCACTGACCAATAGATCTTCCCAGCTGTATCCAGAGGCACCCTTAGCCTTCACAGCCCTGTCCAGGTGTTCTATCGTGTTCCCACCTCAACGCACCCCGGCTGCAATCTGCTTGGCACCCTTGGCCACAGCAGCCCTTATCAGCAGCTTTACTACCGAAACACTCCACAACGCCCGCTTCCTCGCACGCACCCCTTGCGTACAGAAGCCCTTAATGTGTTTATAACAGCAACAATACAAGCTTTCACATTCCAGTCTTTGTTCACCAGCGTTCGTTACTGTATTGCAACAGAACACTGATCAACACATATAAGCTTGGAGAAGCGGATATGATTATGTCCACATCTAGCGACTCTTACATTGATTCGAAATACTCAGCAAGCATAGTACTCAGCAATGCAAGGGAAGAGAAAGGGAATAATAATTGAGACACGGAGCTCGTAACAAAGTAAGATTACTCTCTGAGTCAGTAATCAATGCCCAATGCTATAGCATGGCGCCCTACTTCCCTCCATAGGCTCGGGCGAGTACCCCCCCCCCCCCCCGATAGGAGGTACATAGGAGCCAGCTAGGAATATCCCGCCAAGAGCCGGTGGAGCACTTGTAACGGGTAACGAGTAGAATCCCCAAATGTCACAGGCGGAAGCTATGACTACAGCAATACGAGGAGACCGTTACATTTACCTGTCGAACCAAACACTCCCTGTCTTTGTACAAGACCTATTTCAGCAACGCACTGACCAATAGATCTTCCTGCACATCAAGACCGATCCGTTACTGAGTGTTTGTTGACTCTCGTCGAATACATCTAATCAATGTTAAAAACAAACACATGACTGTACGAACATATGCAAGAACAACATACCCGGCTGTATCCAAAGGCACCCTTAGCCTTCACAGCCCTGTCCACGTGTTTTATCGCGTTCCCATGCAGGGTGCGTTGAGGTGGCCAGCTCAACGCACCCTGCATTCTACGTAACAGTAAGCTAAACAATGCTCAAAACATAAACACTGTCAAACGGAAAAAATGCAACATACCCGGTTGCAATCTCCTTGGCACCCTTGGCCACAGCAGCCCTTATGAGGATTTTTACTTGCGAAACACTCCACAACGCCCTGCATTCTTCCGTCTCCGTTAACATCCTAGATAACAAAGACCACCTGAACAAGAACAAGCCTGTATGCATTGAGTCTCAGTACTCACCGCTTCCTCGCACGCACCCCTTGCGTACGAAGCCCTTACTGTTTTAATAACAGCAACAATACGAGCTTTCACACTCCTGTTCAATAAACACCAAAATCAATACACCTGCCATCATGTTTAATCAGCACGACAGCACTTGAACGCTGCGATTGCAGTAATGACTGCGACCGTTTCTTTCCACGGAACGTGTGCTTACCAGTGTTTGTTCACAAAGCAGTCAATACTGCATTGCAACAGAACACTGATCACCAGATACAAGCTCGGATAAGCGGATATGATTATGTCCACATCTAGTGACTGACGAGCTTGACCACGCTCCTGCGATCTAAGCAACTCGACCGTAACCGCTAGTAATGGTACACTGCTCACAAGTTGCCCTCGATTGTACTTCATGGTCACATAAAGTGACCATGATTAACATCCCTTTCATGCATATATCTTGATGCATCACATACGTGTACACCCGCAATAAAGTCTCTAACTAGTTGCCAACTTACGACTGTCCAAGACTTGTACTTGCGTGGAGGTACCTATATGAACATCATTTTATGTTCTTTTCTTACCACCCTTGAAACGCTCGCAGGCATTGGTACTTGCACTAACCGTGAAGTTCAAGTCATGCGATGTGATTTGTCTAAAACCCAGCCATGTATACGCAATGAGCCCCTGTAGGTACCTGCCACTTGTATCTGCACGTATGTCAAAACAACGTACTTAATTGTACGTAACTACACGTGGACGTGCCTACCGGCTCAGCAGTTTACACAACAGTGTGCGCTTCTACAGAAACTGCAACACATTTCTGATACCCCATCTTGGTCCACGCATGTCTCTCTCACTGGCCTTTGCGAAGTGCTTTACGAGTTTTCCCTCTATATTTTCTCCTAAGGGACCAAGTTTGCAGCCTCAGCAACAGTCAAACGGGCCGTGAGCATGTTCAAGTTTGCACGTGAAAACTGCAGCAAATGTCGCAACACGATCTTTTCATCATTGTGTGTTTGCAAATACCACTTCTGCAGCAACTACAGCTGACAGCATCGCGCAAGACAGCGAAGGCACGTGATGCCATCTCCGCCCCGAACTTGCATACTAAACAAATGTCTGTACCCCGGCCATGAAATCCAATACTGGGTTAGCCCTTGAAAAAATGCTGTACTACTACCTAGGTTATCCATGTTGGCTCTTCAAAAGGTGACAACTTCGATCTCTTCTAGGAATGACTGTCGGCGTGTGCCTTGTCAGTGCGAGTACGGATCGCCATAAGTAATAACGCAGAAACAGGAACCCTTCCATCTTGGAGGCATCCTCCCGAACCCAGTGTCGACCCCCGACAGGCCACAAGCGACCTCCTCATCGGAGCTTACAAAAATGCGAAGGTCGCTGAATTCTTCCAACCAAATAGGGCTGTAGAACCTAGGCTTTGGAACCGGCCCGGGAAGGCCTTGGTAGTCTGGAAGTTCAGCATTGGAGGCTGCAATGGAACCGGCCGGGAAGGTCCATCACGACAGATAATCCAGGTGTCCATCTGGGGTCCAACTGTCCATCCTCACCACGCATGACAAACAGCACTACGAAATGAAGAAGCACCAACACACTGTCAACAACCAAACCCAAGACCAAACAGCCCCCCACGTTTTGCCTACCTTGCAGCCACATGTCGTGCGAAAGCATGTAATCGAATCACGCAGAAGGACATCAGCCGTGTGCTTCAACTCCGCGAAAACGAATCCCGCACACACATGCCTGCCCCTTCCTACGTAAGCCACGCATCCCTCCTCCAAAAGCCCACGCCCCACTGAAACGCGCTCAGCCCCGCCGCGTGCACCCCCTTCGCACGCCATAGCGCGTCCGTCCCACTATGGTAAGAATCACCAATTTACAACAGATCATCTCCCCCCACCTAGAATCGAGAGTCCTCGCTCGTACTGCATACTTAGCGTCGCCGCCGACTGGGAGCGAGACATACCGCGCTTACATCCCGCGATTATTTCGAGCTCCGATCACCGAATCCCCCCCTTCGCACTGTGCCTGATCACGTGGCCACACCCGTGGGGCCTCAAACACATGCACCAAGCACCTACGACCGTTATGGGCCCATTTCAGACTCGCGCTCATACCAGAGGCACTCTACCATGAAAAATGGAATCGTTTACATAAGAGGAAATCACCCCCCGCACCACAAAAGCCACCACAGGAACAGCACCACCTCAAACCTAAACTCGAACGTCAACCCCCCCCCCCCCCCCCCCATAGGGTAACCTCGCCGCCAACTGCCGCACAACGGCCCGGGCAATCGCAAAGCTTACCCGCCGATGCGTAGAAAACCAGACAAGGTCTTCATGCGCAAATAGCGCCTGATTAATCATCCTTTGGAGCCGCTTCAAGAACTCCTCCGCTGCCGTATCCAACCTCCCAAATGTTTCGAATGCAAAGGGGCGGAAAACGACACGGGGGGGTTGCCTAAGTAGAACCTCCCGGTACGAGGCCAACTTGCCAGCCGCAGCCCGCACCGCAGCCCAACCACGCACAAAGTCCCCACCACCAGCCAAATAAGACGTGGCGAGTTGAGAGGTTCCACCACATCGACATAGAGATCCCGGCCCCCATCCCAATCAAGAAAGACCAAGTCCGGCCTACGCGTCTCAAAACCCACAACCCGAACCGGAAATGGAGGTTCCCGGGTGACGACAGCCTCCATCTCCTTTCCTATCCGAAACAGCAGATCCCGCACCGCATTATGGCGAGAGGTGACAGCCACCCCACGACCAACCCTACACTGGACCGTGTGGTCCCCAAACCGATCCATCTCCTGACCACACCAGGGACATGGAGCCCCTCCAGGGAACATGGGAATCAGCAGATACCAAATTAAATATGGCCCATCAACCAAATCGCCGATACCAGATGTTGTGCCGGGGGATCGAACCCTTGCGCGACTCGACCCAGAGTCGGGGTTCTAACCGATCGGCTAAAAGTACCTCTAAATCATATTAAAATCGAAGCGCCTGAAACTTCACACAAAGGCGTTATTGTAAGAGGAAATCACACCCCGCACCAAAGAAGCCACCACAGAAACAGCATCACCCGAAACCTAAACTCGAACGTCAACCCCCCCCCCCATAGGGTAATCGCGCCGCCAACTGCCGCCCACCGGCCCGGACAATCACAAAGCTGACCCGCGGATGCGTAGAAAACCAGACAAGGTCTTCATGCGCAACTAGCGCCTGATTAACCATCCCTTGGAGCCGCTTCAAGAACTCCTCCGCCGCCGAATCCAACCCCCCCAATGTTTCGAATGCAAAGGGGCGGAAAACGACACGAGGGGTGGGGGGGGGGGGCTGCCTAAGGAGAACCTCCCGGTACGAGGCCAGCTTGCCAGCCGCAGCCCGCGCCGCCGCCCCACCAGGCACAAAGTCCCCACCACCAGCCAAATAAGAGGCGGCGAGTGGAGAGGTTCCCACCACATCGACATAGAGATCCCAATCAAGAAAGATTAAGGTATTTGAACGATTAATCGCCCGCTTATGTACCCGAGCCGGACCGGGCGTAACCTCCCGATCCGGTCCGCACTACATCACTAAAGGGACAAATCTGTTCGAGTCTTCTCCATTACGTGCACAACATGCTTGCAAGTAAGGCACGTTCATGACATCAATAGTGTTTCGCACGATGCGACGTAAGAGCAAGCGCATCTGCATGCAACCCTCCAATTGTTTCAAAAGCGAAGGCTTGGAAGGCCACAGGCGGCTGCTGACGCGACACCAAGACAGCATAGCGGGTCTGCTTGTCTTGAGCGGCGCGCGCGGCGGCCCCACCTGGCACGAAGTGCTGCAAGGTGGCTACGGTGAGCGGTGAGGAGCCAACGATGTCGATATATATAGAGGTCACGCCCCTCCTCCCACACGTGGAGGCGAAGGTCTGCGAAACGGCGCTCCTGGCCAGGGACAGGGGTGGGAAAGGCGGGCTCCGGGGGTGACCCGCTGACGAGCAGATGTAAGGACAGGATCGAGGCCGTTACGAACGGAGTAATGGCGGCCGACAAGTGCCACATCCCCCCCCCTGAGGTGCAGTGGACAGCATGGTCGCCCCAGACATCCAACTCCCTCAAGCAGCACGGGCATTGGGAGCCCTGCTGGAAGCTGGGGATCAAAAGCTGATATTGAAGGCGGCAACGGAACGACTCAGGGGGCATTGTCTGCTGCAAATGGGGAACTGGGAGAGCCAGCAACCAATCAGACGCTCCCGGCTGTGCAAGAGATTGGAGCACAGCACGGTCGCGATCCGAGCGAGCAGGGTCATCCGGTATGCGCGCTGATACAAGGGTTTGGCAATCCGGATCCTCGAAGAGCGCCGCATCGAAATCTGGGACAAGGGCGCAGTAGTCAGCCTTGGCAGCTAGGGCAGCGGGGACAGGAGGGGCAGTGGATGTCCCGAGAAGCCGGTCCTGAAGGGGGCTTGTCTGCGTGACGGAGGCAAGATAGGCACAAGGCAGAAGGGACGTGGCCTTAGTGACCCCTAGGCCCCCCTGGGCAATAGGCAAGCCAGCCAAAGTTTGCTGCAAAGGGCCAAAACCACCACCACACCAGCGGTGACAATGGATTGGAGGACCTGGGTTTGGAGCACATCAAAGGTCACCAGAGCTTGCTCAGCTGCAGCTGGCGGCATGGTCCGAGCTGTGAAAACCACCTTGCAGGTCCCAAGGCAACTGCGAAGCAAGAGAAGCTCTGCTTGGGGGTGGCGGAGAATCGGCAAACGCTGGAGCGAGGCAGCCACGGCATCAACGTGCGCCTGGGCTACGGAAGCTGCGTACTCGACTGACACGGTGACTGCTGCCCCCAACACGATCAAACCAGCACGAGTTTCATAGACGAAGCCCAGAGGGAACCCTTCCAAATGCTGAGGGTTCGGGCGACCACACACGGCACTTGTGAGGGTTGAGGCTCAAGCCATATGCGGGGGCCCGGTCAACAACCAATTGGACTGCCTGCTGTGCTGCAGGCACGGGACCAACGAACGTTCCGTCATCCAGATACCACCCTTGGTGTACATCGGGACACTCTCGGTGAAGGTCACGGAGGAGTGGCTGGACAGTGAGCGCAAAAAGCAGCGGAGAGAGGGGGTCCCCCAGCTGGACCCCAGTTGTGGAGTCCACGACGTGGGGCCCAACATACTGATGGGCCGCGCAGCTTACGTCGTCGCCACATACTGCCAGATGCTGGGGCAATGGAGGCCGACTTCCCCAAGCATGCGATTGCGGTCGACCGTGTTGAAAGCATTTTGGAAGTTAGTAGTTACTGGAGGCGCTGTGGCCAAGAGTTCATCAATGAGGCCATCAATATCCCCATCCAACCAAGCGCGCGCCCGACGGCGGACGTGCTGCGCAACTCCCTTCCCCTGAGGCCTGCCACGAGCTGATAGCACATCGGAAGGATCAAAAGCTCAACCCACGCAGCCTCGGATCCGGAGTCCGCAACAGCCTTGAATGCTGCAGCCCAAGGTATCCATGCTGATCTAGGGACCCTGCGGTACGAATGGTGGCCAATGGTGAAGATTTGATGGTGTAGTATAAGAAGGTGGCAGACGTATCAGCCAGCTCGTCCGCGTGCACGAAGAGAGACGTATCCCCCATCGAACCAAACACTCCCTTTCTTTGTGCAAGATCTATTTCAGCAACGCACTGACCAATAGATCTTCCCGGCTGTATCCAAAGGCACCCTTAGCCTTCACAGCCCTGTCCAGGTGTTTTATCGCGTTCCCACCTAAACGCCCGCTTCCTCGCACGCAC
Source organism: Botryococcus braunii (assembly GCA_002005505.1). Classification (NCBI taxonomy): domain Eukaryota; kingdom Viridiplantae; phylum Chlorophyta; class Trebouxiophyceae; genus Botryococcus; species Botryococcus braunii. Next base: position 31,912 of record MVGU01001625.1, read on the forward strand.
CCCTTGCGTACAGAAGCCCTTACTGTGTTTATAACAGCAACAATACAAGCTTTCACATTCCAGTGTTTGTTCACAAAGCAGTCGTTACTGTATTGCAACAGAACAGTGATCAACATCTACAAGCTTGGAGAAGCGGATATGATTATGTCCACATCTAGCGACTCTTACATTGATTGGAAATATTTACCTGTCGAACCAAACACTTCCTTTCTTTGTACAAGATCTATTTCAGCAACGCACCGACCAATATATCTTCCTGCACATTAAGAGCGATCCGTTACTGAGTGTTTGTCGACTCTCGTCAAATACATCTAGTGAATGTTAAAAACAAACACATGACTGTACGAACAGATGCAAGAACAACATACCTGGCTGTATCCAAAGGCACCCTTAGCCTTCACAGCCCTGTCCAGGTGTTTTATCGCATTCCGACCTTAAGGCCCTGCATTCTTCCATCTCCGTTAACATCCTAAATAACAAGGACCACGTGAACAAGAACACGTGTTAGATTATGGGCAGGCATATTCCTGTGTAGTGGCGGCACGGAGGGTGTTAAAGGATGTCCTCTCTACTGCGTGACGGAGAAGTAGAGCAGGGACATATACAAGTCAAGGACTGATTGGCAGCGTTATATTAAGCACCCGGAGTGCCACTTTAGTTCCAACCAAGTCATTACAAAAACTCTCTAATCCTAACTCGGCGATCTGATTTAAACTAGCCTAACCCGCTCTCACTCAGATTAAGCTCAACAGATTGTCCGATAACACAAACTTAAGCACGTATGCCTCCCATGTTCTATCAGAGTCCAGATTGGTCTCTGCTACAGGATTCCAACATAAATCAAGTTACCTGTGTAGTGGCGGCACGGAGGGAGTTGAACGATGTCCTCTCTACGTAGAGAGGCACTCCGGGTGCTTAATATAACGTTGCCAATCAGTCCTTGACTTGTATATGTCCCTGCTCTACTTCTCCGTCACACAGTATACTGTGTGACGGAGAAGTACAGCAGGGACATATACAAGTCAAGGACTGATTGGCAACCTTATATTAAGCACCCGGAGTGCCTCTTTAGTTCCAACCAAGCGCCTTGCCTATCTTTAGTGTATAGGTTGGAGGATGCCGTAACTGTCAGCGGTACGTTGCCATGTTGAGTGTCATTTCCTGTGAACACCACCACGTAATATCAATGTCTACATAGACCAGTGCTCGCACTGCCGTCTATGCCTGCCGACTGCTCTCTGATCAGGGCGCCCCTCGCCCTCAGCAGTCCCAGGAGTTTAACGGCTACTCCCAACCGATCGCTATTAACCAGTGTGTAACTCTCAACACACAAATAGCCTTACTGTTCTTCCAACAGTAACAAACAAGCAATGCAACTCCTGTATTGTAATGAGTGATATATCCGTTTATCAAGCAGTCATTCAATACAAGGCAAACATTCATCAGCTTGGAGCTCGAACCTAGATGTATTCCACATCCAATCGACTCTTACAATGGTTTATTTATATTTACCTGTGCACACCACCACGTAATATCAATGTCTACATAGACCAGTGCTCGCACTGCCGTCTATGCCTGCCTGCAACCCGAGCGTTATGACTTACTGGTGGGTTCATCAGTATCCTCTAAATACATCTAAACCATAGCAAACACACACACAACCTATCCACATATGTGTACGTACCGACTGCTCTCTGATCAGGGCGCCCCTCGCCCTCAGCAGTCCCAGGAGTTTAACGGCTACTCCCAACCGATCGGCACAATATGTGGTTTATCAGAGATCTTAACAAGGTAGATATTCAACCAGCAGGAGCTTGCTTGTTAACCGTGTCTGTACTCACCGCTATTACCCAGTGTGTAACTCTCAACACACAAATAGCCTTACTGTTCTTCCAACAGTAACAAACAAGCAATGCAACTCCTGCAACACAAACACATGTAATGCTTCATTATCAGCAAAGACATCAGCATGCATGTGCGTTAACCCTGCGATCGCAGCCACCCGGCTGCGACCGTTACCCTTCCCACCGATCGCACGCTTACCTGTATTGTAATGAGTGATATATCCGTTTATCAAGCAGTCATTCAATACAAGGCAAACATTCATCAGCTTGGAACTCGAACCTAGATGTATTCCACATCCAATCGACTGCCAAGCTCACTCGCGATCTGGCGTTTCTAGGCTTCCTGAACGTAACCGGCGGTAACGGTACAGTTCCTTTCAAGACGCTGTACCGTACTGCATCGCCACATAAACGACCCTGTCTTGGCCCTATGCCAACGTGTAGCCCTATAGCTGCACCAGGGATCCCAAACTTATATACGTGTACACACTCAATGGAGTCTTTACTCTGTGACCTGTACTGCATGGAGGTCACTAGTACAAGACCTGTACTGCATGGAGGTCACTATATGATCAACCTGACTGATCACTATTTATACACTTCCGGTGCTACTTCAGGGTGTTTTTCGAGGTGCTGCATTTCAGGAGTTCACCCAGCTTGTCCCATTGGCGCTGTAGCTTCCTTTCATAGGTGTGCTACTTCAGGCTGAAGTATCACACCTAGGCCCTCAAGTATCACACCTAGGCCCTCAAGTATCACACCTATGCCCAAGTATCACTCCTACGCTGAAGTAGGCCTATCACCCTACTATCTGCGGATGGGGTTTATTTTTTTCTCCCGTTTTTCTGGGGGATTTGAACTCGCGTTCTCCTGCTCCATGGCCTTGTAGCGACGCTCTCCACACACGCCATCCGCATTCCAGGACAATTGTAGTACGTTGATACTTGTATATGTACTGCGGAGCCCCATTCTTGGTTGAATCTGCAGTCGAATGGTCAACATACCTACACTTTCCGCCGTACCATACCACGAGGAAGTATGAAAAGAAGTTTGAAGCTGCTTGTATGTCTGTTGGGTGTCTTTATAGGTTTCGACGGAGCCCCACAAATGGAATTCCGGAAACACACGAGCACGATTTCCATGAACAATCCATGAAATTAAACGTTTTATTAATTAATACAGTATATTTTAACCTTGATTTCAAAAATGTGTTTACTATCAATTAAACGGGGCCGTGATGGTGAGCCGGCGTACCTGCTTCCCCCTGCCGGACGGCCTCATGAGTCATAACTAACCAAGCTCATCACAATATATAAACAGTGTACAGAACCACCCTGAAGTAGCACCGGAAGTGCATAAATTAGTTATACACCCGCTAAACCGGACCTCGGGGCACTCCGTCAGGAATGCACCTCCTCCCGAGGGAAGCTGGGATTTTCAAGAGCCCTCGGCTTCGCCTCGGGCTCTCAAAAATCCCAGCTTCCCTCGGGAGGAGGTGCATTCCTGACGGAGTACCCCTCGGCGCTCGGTTTCGCGGGTGTATAACCTATACACATTACCCTAGATACGCAATCAGGCGCATCTTCCTTGTACCCCACACGTGAAGAAGTTCAAGTTATACAATGTTTCCTAAAACCACTTGATAAACTGATAGTGCCCTTGTATCTAAGTACGTTTGCCGTCACGTATCTATACGTACCTATCAGTTTATACAACACTATCCGTGCATACACCAATAAACCTTCTTTCTGCAAACGCGTCTGTAACTTGCGTTATCTCTGACTATGTTCAAATACGTGTATTGCCTGGCAGAACTTAAGGTTCTGCCACCTCTGCCAATACCATTATTGTCATCGCTGAGATGGCCTTCATTACTCCTTCTGAGGGAAAGGCACAAATATTCTATCTCACAACAACAAGCCTCTATGCATTGAGTATCAGTACTCACCGCTTCCTTGCACGCACCCATTGCGTTCAGAAGCCCTTACTGTCTTTATAACAGCAACAATACAAGCTTTCACATTCCTGTTCAATAAACACGATAATCAAAAGACCTGCCATCATGTTTAATCAGCGTGACAGCACTTAAATCCTGCGATCGCAGTTTAAGCAGTAGACTGCAACCATTACTTTCCACGGAACGTGTGTTTACCAGTGTTTGTTCACAAAGCAGTCGTTTCTGTATTGCAACAGAACACTGTTCAACAGATACAAGCTCGGAGAAGCGGATATGATTATGTCCACATCTAGCGACTGACGAGCTTGACCACGTTCCTGCGATCTAAGCACTCGATCGTAACCGCTAGTAACGATACACTGCTCACGAGTTGCCCCTCGATTGTACTTCATGGTCACATAAAGTAACCATGACTAACATCCCTTTCATGCATATATCTTAATGCATCACTAATGTACCTAATCATAACATATGTGCACACCCTCAATAGAGTCTTTAACTAGTTGCCAACTTGCGAATGTCCAAGACTTGTACTTGCGTGGAGGTACCTATATGAACATCATTTTATCTTCCTTTCTTACCACCCTTGAAATGCCCGCAGGCATTTGTACTTGCTTTAACCAAGAAGTTCAAGTCATGCGATGTGTCTAAAACCCAGCCATGTAAACATAATGAGCCCCTGTAGGTACGTCCCAATTGTATCTATACGCATGTCAAACAACGTACTTACTTGTACGTAACTACACAACCCTACCGGCTCAGCAGTTTACACAACAGATGGACAAGGGAAGGGGTCAGGGGATAGCGGCGGACCCCAGCCCGGGGAGCAGTGGGCGGAGGATCAGCAACGACGGCGGATGCGCGAGGACGTCCGCGTGCATCCGCCGCCGCGCTTCTTCTTCCAGAAGAAGAAGAAGAAGCGCGGACTTTCCAGTGTTTTTCAACACTTCATCATGTGTTTACTTAAAACATAGTACCGTACCGTCGCTAATTATTGGGCATTAAATTTATTTTGGGCACCCAAAAAACCCTAAATAATAATTAAACATAAGAAATAATCCGAAAAATAACCGCGCAAATCATTGGGCACACCCTGCCTGAGGGTCAAGGAATATTTTTTTAGTATTTTTTAGAACCCCCTTTCATCGATTTGTACTGCTGAGCTCTCGGCGCTGGAATCCCTGCGTTGTCGGCGCTCAAATCCCTGCCCTCTCGTGCGATCTGACCTGCCGTATATAGACCGGCGGGGACGGGGCAACAAGCCTTGCCCTGAGTGACCATAATCAAATCTACAATGTCCAGAGCTGCAACGCCTCACCTCCGGCCCTGGGATGGCCGGGGCTGTGGATTATTTGGTCCAGAACCCTGCTGCTGGCGCAGAAAGAAGTTCAGGATCTCTTGTGTGCTCAACCCCACATTTGCTCCTGAGCTGCCCAGCAACTGCAAACCACCAAAGGCACCGCCAAAAGACTCACAATGTTGCCCTAGCCTGCAAGGAGACTGCATGTGGGTGCATCTGAGTGTGTTCTAGAGATGCTGCACAATAATGCGGATGTGCAGCCACAGCGGTGTGCATGGGGCCCAACTGCACGAATTTGTGTGAGCACATGCATCAGCCTTGTGAGCATACAATTCTGTCGACATGTCTGCAACACAAAACACACATGCTGCAGATACGGTATGGGTTATACATGTGCATGCATGTGCGCAGATGCTAAGGAAGGCACATGCATGTGCATGCACTTATGGGCACATGCGTGCACACGTGTGTGGGAAAGCATGCACGTGCGCACACGCGGAGTGTGTGTATGTGGGCGCGCGCTCTCTCTCTCTCTCTCTCGCATGTGCATTTGGCCGTCCTCTAGGCCATGTCATGCGCGAACCCCCGCGCTCTCTCTCTCTCTCTCTCTCTCTCTCTCTCTCTCTCTCTCTCTCTCTCTCTCTCTCTCTCTCTCTCTCACTCTCTCTCTCTCTCTCTGTCTCTCTCTCCTCTCTCGCTCACGCACTCCCTCTTTCCCCCCTCTCTACCTCCCCCTCCCTGTCTCGCACACGCCACCATGCGCCCCACACCCCCACGGGCCACCCAGACACAGCCAAACGGGGGGCAGTGGTTGTGCAAAAAGCCAGGTCGCATACCCCGCTACCCTTACACATGCATACACGCTCGTTCGTGCGTACATACACCTCCCCCCGCGGGGGGGGGGGGGGGGAGGGGGCTGGAGGGGGGACACAAGTAAACCCGGGCATGTGACCACGTATTGGCATTTGTTCCTTAGGCAGGAAAGTTTGGTAGGTCAAGGTGAGGGAAAATATGGTGATTTCAAACAGCAGGGCATGCAGTGTGGGCGCCCGTCCCCACATCTACTGGTTTGATCAAAAGTCCGAAAAGGTCAATTAACGACGAAAACTTAGGTGATAGGACCCTCAAGAAGTTCTGCAGCACCTTAAAGCCACTGGCCATGCTGCTTGCAGGGCTACAGCACCTCCTACATGGAGCTGAGCAAAAGGGTGCGCAATACAATGCAGGAAAAACAAAGTTTTAGTGATCTGCCCCCCCCCCCTCTCTCTCTCCCCCCCTCTCTCTCTCTCTCTCTCTCTCTCTCTCTCTCTCTCTCTCTCTCTCTCTCTCTCTCAATGATCACAGGGCAGTGGCAAAAGTGCCAGCTGTACTAGGTTTGAGCAGACCTAATCTGGCTTTTCCTACTCTCATACCCTGCGGCTTCTTCTGGACTTTCTTCCACCCTTCTCCATTCTCCAATTTAAGAGGACGAAAAATCAGAGCTCCCCCGCCACTTACTCCAGATGAAAAGAGGAGACCATCAAGCAGAACCCGGGGAAGGCCTTTCTTTAACAGTCATGGGCACCCGAACACACACACACACACACACACACACACACACACACACACACACACACACACACACACACACACCCCCACCCACCCGACCCCAAATGATCGTGTGCAACTGTCCAGGTTCAACTGACTTGTGGTTCCAACTCGCTACTTGCTAAGAGTAGGGAGACGAACAGAGGTGAAACTCATATGTCAGCCCGGTTCCTCTCCCCCCCGGCTGAGGAAGGGGCGTCGCCCCCCAACCCACATGTCCACTATCAATCCAAACCAGACTCAGTCCAAGGACTCCCCTTTCTTGACTGAATCAGATAGTGTCACGATTCGCCAGAAAGGTTTTGTGATATCCACCAAGATCCCAATGCCCCTAAATCTGTACCTTGCACTGAAGTTCAATTCTCTAAGAGATAGACAAAAATCCCAGCGTTATAAAAACCATACCCTCTCCTACAGAAATACCAATAGTTCTAGAGAATATGTTAATGCCCACCCTGTCCCAAGCCCTCCGTAACTTTGGTGTTCACGACTCCCTTCCTTCCTCCATCCACTTTCCCAGGGGCACTTACCTGGTGTTGGTGCGTGGGCATCATCTGTTGGTGCTGTTGGAACAGCTGCTGCTGCAGCTGGGTTTGCTGCATTGCTTGGAGGAGCTGGTCCTGATTCACGTTAGACAATCCCGGGAGAACATTACGCGAGTCCAACTGGGCGAGCTGCTGCTGGGCCTGATGCAGTACGTGCTGCAGGGTTGGGGTGCGTGGGTTGTGTAAAGCAGACCATGCCTGCAATGGAGACAGCAACAAATCGCCCCTCAGCCCAATCCCCCTCCCCTCCTTCCCTCCCCAAGGAGAATGCTAAATACATAGGAAGGACCAGCGGCGAGGAGATTGTGGAAGTTACTCCCTGTCAAAGGCAAGGGACGGAGTTCAAATGGAATGCAGCCTGCCCACTGATATCAGCACCACCCGCTGGCCCACCCCCAGTTGGGGGGGGGGGGGGTGAGGGGTTGTAATGGAACACACAAACACACTAACGCACACACACACACACACGCGCGCGCGAACACGCACCCTACACACACACACGCACACGCACACGCACGACCAGGGAGGGGGAAACGATGGAGAGGGTAGATGATTGCTCATATCAAAAGCTGCTCAAGTTCAGGATCTCGGGGGTCCCAGCAAACACTGCCGGGCTGCAGAAACTTGCAGACCATGACAGATCCTGAAGCGCAGAAAACAAGAGAATGCAGTACATTTCTTAAGCGACAGTAGTCTGGGGTAAGACGAAGACTACAGATGACTGAAGAAATTCCCAAGAACTCTCGTAATCTGCAGGCTGCTGAAGGCGGGAATTGGTCACTCGTATGTGCTTGCGCATGCTGGCCGGCAGGGTAGCAGGTCAGACAAAGAAATTACGGCAAAAACCCCCACAACTGCAGATTGAAACAAGCAAGTACGCAAGAGGATACGCCCGACAACTCCAGGCTTGGATTCCAGACACGATAGAGGAACGAAAAAGCCTGCATCCTTCCTGCCCTTTGGGTTGTGATGGAGATGCATATGAACGAAGTCACAAAGGCAGTTCAACCTACCTGTTGGGCTTGCAGGTTGGAAGGAGCACCCTGGGACATCTGGAACGCCTGCAGGAGGGCATGTTCGGTTGGAAGCATCCCCTGCTGTTGCTGCTGCCGGATGGCCTGGTCCCTCCTCAAGGCTTCAGCAGCAGCTTGACCCTGAATCATCAGCTGGTACACGGGGGCCCTCTCACGTGTGTTGAGCCCCGGGTGTTCAGCATATCCCGGCAGATCAGAAGCCAGTGCCGCTGCTGCCCCCAGCTGCTGAGCAGTGCCAAGGTTGTACGCATCCTTTCTTCCCAAGCCAGCACTGGGAGCGTTCATGGGTTGCACTGCTGCCCCCAGCTCTGCAGGGTGAGTGCTTTACAGATCAAGACTGAGCTCACAACACGAATGCTCTTTTGAATAATTTGTTTGATGCCCACTCTTCCCGGGCCTCCCCTTAAAGAACACCACAGCACAGCTTACCACCTCCGGGCTAGTCTTGGAGAACTATACAGAAACGCAGGGTAGAGGCAACGAGGGAATACTGTGGAAAACTCGCATCCCAAAGTGCGCGCGCGCTCATGTGTGTGTGTGTGTGTGTGTGTGGTGGGGGAGGGTGCAAAGGGGGGCATGGCAGAGGACGTCCGAATGAGTGCATTCTCGAATGATCAACAAAGCATACCCCCTTCCAGAAGCTTAGCAAGCAAACCCGCAGGCGCAGACCTATGGCATCGTCTATGCTGCGCCGCGGGCTTCAGTCCAGTAAAGAAAACACTTCATTTTCAAGCATTGGCATCCATCGAGCGTCAGTATGACGCGAGTGGAGGTTAAGTCCACATAAAGCGGAGAGAGTTCTTTTAGCAGCAAGGAGACAACTCAAAGGTGCAGGCTCACCTCCAAGCCGATCGGCCTGTCCAGGTTGGGGAAACTGGAAGGTGGGTGCCAATCCCGATTGGCCTTGACCGGTCTCCTGACCTGGCTCTCCATAAATAAGATGCTGTGCAGCGCGAAGTGTGGTGGGCCCAAGCCCCACTCGGTGGCCTTGGAGTGCTGGGGCAGGGACCCCTCCCTGGAAGCTGAGTGTGTCACCAGTGATGGACGAGGTATTGAAGCTGCTACTCACGGGAGGCCAGGGAGTTGCCCCACCCAGGCTCTCCTGACCCGGCCCCTGCGGCATTGGAAGTCCAGGAGGCCGTGGCATTGGGGTACGAGCCTGCATTGCCTGGCTCACGCGGTCCCCAAGTCCGACTCCGGATAGCTGATCCGATGCTTCATCCCCCATTCTCCTGACCCCCATCCTCCTGACTTGCTGCCCCATCCCAAGATCTTCCCTGCAGTAACCCTCACCCCGTTGCTCCTTTCTGTTTGGCCCCTCCTCGTATCCTTGGATTGTGTTACTGCTGTTTCTCTTTATCTTTTTTACACCTTCGGCCCCCCTCCCTCCTCTCCCTTTCCACCTCTCGCCTTGCTCCTCTTTCGATACTCCTCCCTCCGTCGCCCCCCCTCCCCCCCTCTGTGTGGGCGTGTTAGTATGTCGGCATACACGTTCTTGGGGGTGTGTGTGTGTGTGTGTGAGTGTGTGTGTGTGTGTGTGTGTGTGTGTGTGTGTGTGTGTGTGTGTGTGTGTGCGTTTGGGGGGGGGGGGGGAGAGTTCAGAGAGGGGATGAGGAAAGGGCGGGAGAGTACGCCCGCATCCACTGAAAGAAGACAACAAGGAACGCAGCAGAAACTCGCATGCTCCTCCTGATGGCCATTGCAGCAGGAAGGCCAAGTTCAAGCAGCAATCCAAGCTCATCCTGACCACAAAATTCCCCCCTAGCCCTTCATAAGTGTCCTATCAGTCATGCACGCGTGAGAGTCCTAGACCATGGACTGGGGCCTCGCCTTTGTGTCAGCTCTGCCTCCCCCTCCAAGAGGGAGTCTGTTGTGCCTGCTGATGGCAAGGAGGGCAGGCTTGACGAGGGCACGTGTTGGGCAACTCCTGCAAAGGAGGGCAACGGTTGTTGAGCAGGACCGAGCATTTTCCCCGTCTCCATCCCCGCCACGACTTGCTGCAGCGTGCTGAGCTTGGGAAGGCTGTCCTGTGAAGGAGTTTCGTCGTAGCTGCTGGTATCCCACGACGGCCCGGGGGAGGTGGCGACAGGAAACACATTGGTAGCCCTCACAGGCGGAGCCCCCCCTTCTTGCAGACGAGAGTAAGGAGGTCCAGGGTCCCACTTCCAGGGTCCCCTCAATGGACCCTGAGCTTGAACTGTGGCAGCAGGACCGCTCTCGAAGCCAGAAGAGCCCGTAACAGATGGCACAAAATTTGAGCCTGCGGCTGAGCCGCCAGGCCACAATCTGAATTTCTGACCCTCCGTGACATCTGTAAGTCCCGGTGCTGTTTGTTGGGTTAAATTCGGTTGCACTGGCATGGACAGACCACGGTCGTTGAACTGCGCATCTGCTATTGCATTCGGGTGGTGACTGTGGGTCTCTGATCGTGCATGCGGCATGCCCTCGTCCCACGAAGGTATCCCTCCCGTCGACAGGGTTCCCCAGGTACCCTCCCAGGTCTGCACGGTGCAAACTTTTGGCTCATGTACAAGGGCAAGAATGAGGACCAGTTGGTCTCATAAGCAAGAAACTCAACACGCAAGCAGGACCAATGTCTTCTGATGCCGGTGAGCGCTAGGGTGAGGGATGGGAGATGGGCAGGTGGAACTCGGTCCACTATCACACCAGAAGGTCTGTCGTCACTGTCAGGCAGGTCCCACGTCAATGAGGATGATGAGCACAAACCATGGCAGACAGGTCGTCCATCCAGCGGGATGGACACAGGCCATGACTGAAGAAACTCCTAATGAGAGGGGAAAAAAGGTCGTCATAGCACAAGTCCCCCATGGTCGGGGTTAATGAGCAATATGCCACGTCAGGATTGTTTCCCACGACGGTGGTGTGAGCAACGCACCATGTCAGAACCGGCCCAGGGGCTCACGCACTGATCAACATGCCATGAGGAGACAGGTTTCAATGACAACCCAGGGGCAAACAGCTTAAGGGGGATGACAAAATGCGGGGGCAGGCCATAACCAAACTTGGTCCCACTGTGAAAGGATCTATGCAGACAGGTTTTGCACAGCAGAAAAAGGAGAGAGACCAGTTCAGATCAGCCTGCCAATGTACCTGAGGTCACAGCAGTGTGAGGCAATATGTGCCAAGAAGGGAAGGAAATATGTGCGCGTGCCTAACTACACACACACACACACACACACACACACACACACACACACACACACACACACACACACACACATGCACACACACGGGCACACACACACACTCAGACAGACAGACAGACAGACAGACAGAGAGACAGAGAGAGAGAGAGGGGGGGGAGAGAGAGAGGGAGGGGAGGGGAAGCGGGTTCAAGGAGGGAGATTCCTAATCGACCCCATGACACAGCAGTGCTGACAATAAACATTTCAACAGTGCTTCCCGAACCGACCAAGGCCTATACTCCCAAAAAAAACGGAGGGGGGGGGGGAGAAAAAAAAGAGGCACGGCGCTGGAGAGGAGCCCTCAAGAGGACCTCCGATTGAAATAGGCCATGGGGATGCGGCATACAAAGTTAGCAAGTCGCAAGTAAAGATGACTTTCACACCATCTAGTTCCCAGGCATTGGAAGGGGTTCCTCAGTTCTAGGATCCAAAAAGCACGGGTCAACTTTAAAGACTGCACGCTTGCACAGCAACTCCGCTGAAGCACTTGAGGGACAGTGACACGCACGGGAAGGCAGCATCTAGGGTTCTTTCTTGGAGGAAAGCAAGGAACTTCAAGTGAAGTCCAAGACCAAAACGTTTGCAGCCTGTCCATTATTTAAACAGAAGGGACAGGAGGCTTCCAAATTGGCCCTGTGACACTGCAATCTTCCTTGAAAGAAATTTCTTACATCAGCATCGAATATCGGTTCTGCATGCACATGCGCAAGCATGACATCGCGCGTAACACACAGACACACACACACACACAAACACACACACACACATGAGAGAGAGAGAGAGAGAGAGAGAGAGAGAGAGAGAGAGAGAGAGAGAGAGAGAGAGAGAGAGAGAGAGAGGGAGAGAGGGAGAGAGAGAGAGGGAGAGAGAGAGAGAGGGGGGGGGGGAGGGAGGGGCACGGAGGGAGGGAGAGAGGTGGGGTATGTGTGTGTCTCTGTGTCCTTTCCTTTTCCCGGAGGGTGTGGAGGGTGCCGTTGTGTTTCTTTGAGGGTTTGGGGGGGGGGGGGGGATCAAAAGGAGAGGCTCCAGCGGCTGGCTGTGAGAACCTGGAAAGTGATTGGATTGGATTGCACGACTCCGCACCTGCCGCATTCGCTCATCACTATGCAAGGAGCCTCCAGCCACAGAAGAACGTGCTGGGGCAGAAGCAGAGTCTCTCCCTTTCCCCCCGGGCTTGCTTGCCTTAACGTTCTTGGGGGCTTCTACTTGGGGGTCCAATGGACTGATTCTCTCCGAGGGCTCCAACACACCCTCTGCAGCTGCTGTGACTACTCTCTGCATTTCCTCCTCCACAAGGGACCCCATTTGAGACGGGGGTCTGGTCCCCGTCCATCCCACTTCATCGCCATGCCTCTGCCCATCGCCATGTCTCTGCCCAAACTCATCAGCGAGGGAGCTGGCCTTGCTTACACTGGGTTTTGAAGTCGGGTTCAACGAAAATCGTGCATCAGCCAAGATCGGACTAGGATCAACCAATTTGAGGGCAGCACGGTCTTCATGAGAATCGATGGGCAGAGACACGTCAGCTGGTCCGAGATCTCGAGGCTGGGCATGTCCCGCATGACCTGTAGGCACACCTAATGGCCCAACGGGGTAGGTAGTTGTTTGCGGCGTGCCCTGCCCCCTTTGGGGTGGCACTCCAGAGGCCGACGTCAAGGCCGGAAAGTCATCAGAGGTGAAGCTGTGCACACCTCTCCCTGGGACCGTTGTGGGATGCGTCGGGACCCGCGCTTGCCCAAGCGGAGGGCGCCCTGCATGTAACACCTCCCACGCCTTCGCTCCCTCGGGGCCTGGGGCCCACATTTGCAAATTGGGTCCGTGTACCTGGGGGTGTGGGCTGGGCACCGGGGCCCCCTGGACCCCTGCTGTGCTGACATGTTTGGGGGTCTCGAGAGGCAAACCCGTTTCAAGGCTGGTGGACGATCCGCGCGACAGCGGACGTGCATCCAGAGGACCAGACAGCGCACGTCCCATGGCACCCTGCTCTGGCAGCTTCCCCCCGGGCGCCCGAGAGGAGCCTGACGATGCAACTTGCGCATACGACGATGAGCCTTGCGCTGCTGCAGGCGGCGCCGTTGCAGCTGTGCGCACCGGTCCAAATGTGACATCTTGAGATGAGTCAGCACTCCATGCACTAGCACGGGTCCCAGTCTGAGCCACACCCCTGCCACCAGTGGCAGAAGTGACGGTGGCAGGAACCAAGGGCTGCCCTTTGTGTCCGGAGGACACTTGCAGTACGCCACTGGCGGGATGAACGGTGGCAAGATGCGAGGGCTGCGCGGCCAATGGACTGGCTTTATTGGGCACTGAAGTCATGTCGGCGGCGGCAGCGTTCGAAAGGGGAGGGTCACCTGGACTGTAGCGCTCCTCCCAAACATCCGCAGGGTCCTCAGTCTTTTGGAGGTTGTTTAAGTCTGGCGCAGTCATGCCTCCCCGGTTGCTGAGATCCGTCGGCTTGGCCTTGCCCTCTCCTGCAAAACATAGAGAGTTGACCTCACAAGCTGGCCTGGAGACCCCTCTGACCTCTCCGTGCACCCGTTGTGTTATTACTAGAAGGAAAGATGATGCCAAAAGCTTTGGTCCATCCCGAAAACCTGTCCCATCTCGAAAGGGATCAATGACTAGGTTTTGACCGGACATCGAACCACCTCAAGCATGACCCATGACCATCTAGAATACCCCAGGGGTCTTTCACTGCTTGCTCAACTAGCACTTCCTCACCTCAAGATTACAGTTTTCCAACAAGCTGCAAAGGTCAGGATACACACCTTGCGTGCTTCTATAGAGTGGAGGCCCGTGATCCCTGCCTGGCTGCCGAAGCTGCTGTCCTTCTCGAGGTGCTGGATTAGGCTGCTGGTCTCCTTCAACTTGCACTTGCTCTTGCTCCTCCAGGGTACTCACAGTGTGGACCCTGACGTCTGCACGACGTGAAAATGGGTGTCCTAATTGTGGCTTGACGACGACCTTATCTGCTTGGAGAACTTTCTTGGATTGTATTTCTTCCCGCCCACCAGCCACACTCCTGGTCCGGCTCTCCTTCGCCTCTCCTTCCCTGTACCATCCCCAGCCCTTATCAAATGCTTTGGCCATGAGATACACCACGCACTCCATCACGCCTTACACAGCTGACATTACTCGATGAGAGTGCAGTGGTGCACATGCCTCTCCAGTTCAAGAAAACTCCAATTTTGATTAGATGGGGCAGCCTGATCCTAAAGAGTTCAGGGGAACTTATACATCAAGCCGATGATTTCACCAACCTTAACAATTGTGTCATTGTTCTTAAGTTCACTTCTTAACTTGATGTTTTTTCAAATTGCAGACTTCCCAGCCGACACATTCAGGATCCCGAAGATCCTCAAGCCCCACTCCACCCATAATGCGTATCTTCCCACGGTCCGTTTCCTCTCTCCACCAAAGTTCATTAAGGTCTGTCCTACCCGCATGTTGACCCTTGTCGACGATGAAGAATGCCAGTTTGCTTCCCCAAAAAATCAGGACACATGCATTGGGCACATCTTGCACAGTTCTTGACGAGTGAACCCTCTAGGAGCACAGCTGCCGGTATTGAGCATGGACTGCCAACCCCTACGTTTTACAGAGAGGCAAGCAAATGGATATGGAGGAGGTTTGTTCGTGAACGAGTAAAATCCTCATCATGGGCCACCTCACATCATTGTTCGTGGTACAGAATCTTTGGCCGCGTCATCCTGTTCTGCAGCCACTCCCCCTTGTACTCCCCCATATTTCGCTTGCTGACCAACCGCTTTCTGTAGCGTGGACTTGACGGCAGCGCCCGATGCCTTTGAAGATGTGGTTATGGCGGAGGTTGGAATGGGGTCCTTGACAACTGATTGAGGAGTCCTTGCAGTGACAACTGATTCTTGTTGCAACGCTATCAATCGTGCCTGCTCTGCTAGCCTTGCTTGTTCTGCCTTTCGCTGCTCAACCGCCGCAGCTTCCCTTCGTCGTGCCTCTTCCTCTTCCTCTTTGCGCGCCTGTTCCTTGCGGGCTTCTTCCTCCTCCTGCACAATCAAATCAATCACACAGGACACGTTGCGTAAATACACACATGAGGAAGGGGTTTTTGAAGATACAGAGACAATTCGGTAGACGCCCATGAGGCCCCCCCCCCCCCCCCGGGGTCAAGCTGCAAGCTACAATAGGGCATTGCCTGGAAACGAACCAGGCAAAGATGAGCATGACATTACAACCCCACTCAAACACAGTTTCCAGGGCTTCCAATGCCACCCCCCCCCTCTCCAACACACACACATCCACCACACAAGCACACACATCCACCACATAAGCACACACAGGCATGCATACACACACGCGCGCACACACACGCACACACACACACACACACACACACACACCCCCCGCGTACACACATTTGCGCTGGCACTTGCAGGCACTTACTCACAATAACGCACCCCCCCTTCTCTCTCTCTCTCTCTCTCTTTCTCTCTTGTTTTGTTTAATAAAAAGATTCAAGAAAATAAGTCTGTTCAACTTTTATTTATATCTAGTAGTTGCTATTGTGATAAAATATTTATTACTAATAATTTTTTAGTACTGAAGAGAAAAAGAAGACAAAATCTCTCAATCTCTCTCTCTCTCTCTCTCTCTCTCTCTCTCTCTCTCTCTCTCTCTCTCTCTCTCTCTCTCTCTCTCTCTCTCTCTCTCTCTCTCTTCCCCCTCCCTTTTCACCCACCCACCAACCACCCCCCACACCCCCCCAACACTCTCCCCCCCCCCCCCCAAAACACAGTTAGCACCCATTCCAGTGCACCAAATGCAGGGAGCGACAGGCAAGCACAGCGGCAACCTCCTTTCAGTTGGCCAGGGGGGATCACCCTTGCTTTACGCTGTTTCTCTGCTCTCTCTTTCTTCTTCTTTTCTTCGTTCTCCTTCACAACCTGCATCTTGAGCTGCTTCTGCGCCTCTTCAGCCAGAAGCTCCTTCATCTGTTTGTCAGCAGCTTCATTCTCCTGGACAAAAACCATCCCCACAACTGGTCTTCAGAACTCCTTAGTTGATGCCATTGTTTATCATGCGACAGTGTTTACCTTGGCCACACCAGCGGGTACACTCATGTCTGACAGACAAGAGGACAAGGCCGACTTGAAAGTGTGCAAAAGCCATTCCCCTGCCTCTTCAGACAGCACTTTAGCCCGTGCGCATTCCAGGGCACTCTAGCTTACACCCCTGGGCCTGCGATGCTCGATTCCCGAGTCTCTGATGCATGTGTGCGGGGCTCCCCACGAGTCTGCCCCAGGGTTCTCCCTAACAATTGTCCTCTGGGAGGCACAAAGGGTCAAGAGGCACATCCCTTGGGGAGCCTATTGGCATGTCCCTGGACGCACTCCCCCCATCCCCACACCCTATGGGTGCATGTAACCAAATGGTCCGGCCGGCTTATCACTTGGGGAACCTCGAGGGCTGGATCCTGGCATCCCCAGTGCATATGCCAAGGGCCCAAAGGACCTTGCGGGAGGTGGAGGGGCGGGGAAAGCCTGTCCTCAGGGCTCCCATCTGCATGGGCAATGGGCTCATTCAAAAGGCCTGTGGCTTGCAGGACTACAGGGCCGTGCGATTTGCGCCATCCCAAGGGCTGCCAGCTTGCTCCTCAGCAGCGATTCTGTTTCTCGCCTTGAGCACCAATTGGCTTTGAACTGCCTTGAGCGCAACAAATAGCTTAAGACTATCCCTAGGGCCAGACTGCTAGGCATCTTTGGCGGCCGCCAACACACGGTTAGCATTGGAGCCATCCTTGAACGGCAGTGGAGCGTCCCCGTCATAAACGCCTTGAAATTCTGCGATAGAGATGCCTATTAGAACCTCCAGTTTTATATTGCCTAGGACGTTTACTGCGGATGCCCAGGAGTGCTCAGTGCTTACAAAAGTTAAGCTGCGCGTGCTTCACTTGCTAATGTAGCTGCCTATGTCTAGCGTTATCCATGAGCTGCAGCATGAACTCCACACCTGTAAATGCACCTTTCAAGCAGCCACCTGGCCGCACGGACTTTGACTCCATAACCCAGGTCTGGGGTTGTTCAAAACCTCTTCCCAATTTAAACTGAAAGCAAGTAACCAGCTTAAGGCCTTGTATTCCCTGGCTGTCAAAGGAGGAGCCCGTGGTTGAAGGCCCCAAATATTGGAGTCGCTGGTGACCAGAGCAAGTTACCCTATGTGACTAGGCACCCCTGCTGCATGCAACACCGCCACTGCCGACATGAATGACGCCCTGACAAGGAAAGTGTCCACAAAGGCCAAATTCGTTGGTTGACGTCCTGCACGCCGTTTGATACGCTGGTAGACCACTTGAAAATCGTCCCCACAGCAGCATGAGTACGAGGGGAGGGACAAACAGGCCATGCACCGCACGAGTCGATGCACATGTGTATTGATGTCAAGAACCACACAGCTCCCACATGGATACGCCGTGGTAGTCGGCGAAATGGGTTGGCCACTTCATGAAGACTTGCCAGTCCTAAGTCACGCAATGTGGAGCCCAGGGAAATAGAGAAATGCCCTTAACACTCTGGGGCCCCTACGGTATCAGAGGAAGGGAGAGGGGAAGGCATCCGCCACAAGGGACAAGCCCAGCATCCTGACCTCACCTTTGCAGAGTTTCGGCACTTGCTGAGGAAGTTTGTCAAGTAGTTGATTGTATGGGTCTGCAGGTGTAGGCTTCGCTTCATGTCCAGGAGAGACTGGAAGGTTGCTGCGGACTCTGTGATGAGATTGGGTGCAGCATCTTGCAAATTATACGCCAACATTGCCATGGAGCCTGCACCATAACAAGCAAGTTAGAGAGATCCCTCTTCGTGTGCACAGCAATTGACGACACACGAAGTTCTGATTCATCCTGCCTCCAGTTGTGGATCACAGCTACCAGGACTTGCCCCACCTTCACAGAGCTCTCATCTTAATTTATGCATCTCCCAGAAAATCCTTGAAAACACCCTCTTCCAAAACACACGTGTTTTGGCATTTGTGATAGGATGGGCAAGATTTCTCCTCTGCTGCTTGAAGTGTATGGGGACAATACGCCCCTGAGGCAAACGCCTGCTGACGCAAGCATCAGTGTGCCGTATATGCAGCTGATACAAATTGGTTGATTGCCAGCCCACCTGTGACTTGCATGTGCACTGCTTGCCCCATGCTGGGGCAGCGAGGACAGTGTGCAGCTGAAGGCCCTACTCCACCAACTACCTCCCCCCCCCTAGTAATCCCCTCGAAACAAATGTGCCACTGGATTAACGTACAATCCGACAGGGGCAAAGGTGTTGACATTACGTATGCATTATGTGGACCCAGACAGAACCAAATTCAAGACACTTCCCATCAAGTGGCGCTATATTGTTGTTTAACCCAGGAAACACATCCACAACCCTTCTGAAGAAATTGAGACACCTCGATGGAACAGCTTCAGAATTTAAAAAATAAGCACCTGTCAACATCCTGTTGTTTCAATCCCAACAAAGGTCACGACAGTGGTCATTCTCCATTACAGAATGTTGATCGCAGGTTCTGGATGATAGAATGCGAGTTTACTAGCAACATCTGAGTAATATGTAGTACAACCACACTCCTCGAGACTAGACATACCACCCTTTCTGCATCCAAAAAAAAAAAAAAAAAAAAAAAAAAAAAAAGATGGCAAGGGTCGTGGCCTGATGTCACTAACAAATGTTACGACATCCTGGAAGGAAGCCCCACACATTTATGTACACCTGCCAGCAACCACACGACAATTAACAGAGGAATAACTTAAGGTTTAGGAAACAAAGATAAGGACAATCAACACAAAAATATATATAGGACATGGGAGACAGACAAGCTGGGGGAAGACATTCTCCAGGTGCCTCGTGATGTTAGTATGAGAGCACATGGCGCGAGTGGAAACGCTTATAATCTGTATGCTCCTTTGGGTTAACATACTTAATGTTACCTGTGAGAACCTTGACAGGATATGCGAGGGCTTCATCAAGTGAATGTTTTGTGCCACTGCATGTAGAGGTGTTTGAGCTCAAAGTAGGCCCTGCACCCAGGGCATATGGCAAACTACCCATTGCCGTTGTATAGTAAAAAAACCCTGGAGTGGGCGCGCGCTCTCTCTCTCTCTCTCTCTCTCTCTCTCTCTCTCTCTCTCTCTCTCTCTCTCTCTCTCTCTCTCTCTCTCTCTCTCTCTGTGTGTGTGTGTGTGTGTGTGTGTGTGTGTGTGTGTGTGTGTGTGTGTACAGTGCATGAGCGAGCGCATGTGCATTGTTATTGTTGGTTGTTCAGTCGGTTGTATATTTCTTCTTTCTGCTCACTCCTTCTCTTTGATGGGGCATGGGAGGGGGGGGGCACACTCGTGGCAAAACAGAGACGATCGCATTTGGTCTTATCTGGCTTGGGGCCTTTGGCAAAGTTGACTATGGCCCTCAATGTCTTCATGCAGGTCTCTACAATCTCTTTAGCCTTGTCTGGGTAGTTCTTAATGAGAATTTCCTTGCAATCACCTGCACCAAGCCCGTCTTAGAATCACCACCATCAGCACATCATCCTCCACATTACTCAACACAGTGACTAGATGTGATTCAAGCCCAACTCCGGGTAAACAGCGCTTGAAATTAGCACACAAACGGCTGTTCAGGCCTTGCACATGCATGCAACCTTTAGTTATCACGCCGAAGTCACACCAATTGCCCCAAAATACAAATCCTGCCAGAGAAAAAAATGCTTAATGCTTGAACAGATGGCATCATTATTTCGCAATAGCTGACCTCTCAGTTCACGAAAGGGCGCACCCAAACAAGGGGCAGAATTGCTTAGACCAATGTACCAGGTGTCGCTACCCACAGTCAGTTCGGCTGCCCGCTTGAAGTAGCGGACTAACACAGGTATGGCGCCCTCTTTATGAACATGATCAGCAACCTGCATCTGAAGAGACTCAAAAAAAAAAAAAGGGCAGACCAGAAAGGTCATGCTCCACCAATGTCCCCAATCTCTCACATTCAACACGGCCCAACCCCCCCTTCTCCCCGGACCCAAAAAAAGGCAGGGTGTAAAAGGGAAGAAAGCCCCCCTGATACACATTGCCTTTCCCCCCTCCCATCACCCCC
>MVGU01001625.1:55000-68052 GCA_002005505.1 Botryococcus braunii
GTTATGTTCCAGTACACTTTAGGGTGCACCTTCAATACTGTGCCGATATCATCATTTTCCTTGACGCAAGTGATCCCGGATTGAACAACAGAAACCATGGCATTGATTGCAACGTTGTCCTTCTGGAAAGGCGCCTTTGTACTCTGCAAAGAACACCACATGACCACGAGATCAACACAGATACCAAATCGGTCCAGTACTATTTAAAACATTATTACAATATCAACAATTGATGCAAACAACATAAGAACTCTTACTACAACCAAACAAGATCAACATAAGATCAACACTTGTGCAAAGCCCTAAAGCTTTACAAGCCAAAGTCTGGAAAGTGCTCTTCGACTGGGCAGCTGCAGAAGTGAATTTTCAAACCATGGATGAGAGGACGGAAACATGGGGTTTCCAGCTTGAACCCTATCCTTCATTCGTCTGTGTGCTTTACTTGGGGTTACGCTTCTTTTCCGTGTTTTTTGTGGTCAACCCTTTCGTGTTTTTGGGAAACCCTTTTGTGTTTTTGACTCGCAATAAAACTAAGCTCCTTGGTCAGGACTTGCACCAAAAAGGGGCAGGAAAAACAATACCACAAAAACAGGGCTCAGGGGGAGGGGCGAGAGGCACACAACAAGTATTTTGAAAGTTATATCTCCTTGTAAACCAGCAGTGTTAAATACAACATTTTCCCAGGAATGAGAGGCAGAACGCACATCAACAATCTCTCCCAGAAGCGTTATCATGTTGGTCAGGCCCCCAATCTTGCGTATTGCAGCTTTAGGGTCCGCCATCATATCCTTGGCAGCCAATTGTCGTTTTGATCGCAACTGTTAAAAGTAGCAGGCCAGAACCCCAATCACTTCAACCACACCACCTTATGAAAAATCATATAATTTCCTTCCTGTGCAACATCCCTTGAAGATTGGGCAACCACTATAAATCCTATTCGTTGCTGTATCAAGAGGAAGAACATGTCCGACAGCAATAGCCTCTGCATGAAATCTGAAACCCCTCCCAGCCCTCATGAGGCAGAGCATGTGCCACACCATTGTACCCTCCAGAGAATCTGAACCAGGCCCAACCCTCATGAGGCGGAGCATGTGCAACAAACATTGAACCCTCCACAGATCTGAGCAACATCACTGTTCTCAAGAGCATGTACCACAGGGTCACATTTGCAATAAGAACTGCACCTCAGAGCGTGACGCAAGCATGTCCTACACAGCAGGTCGCCAATCCAAGGATCCTGAACGCTGTCCATAGACCCGGGGGGTAGCACGTCCCTCAATAACTTGGGTACTCCAAACAGAAAGTGGAGGAGAGGGCAAGTGTGGGAGAGGGAGAAAGGAGCGAAGGCAGGGGAAGAGACCTTTAGGGCCCATAGGCGAAATGAGATGGAAGTAAATGAATAATATAAGATATGTAGTCAGCAGAAAGTGCATGACTACAATGTGAAAGAGAGGCACTCCTGCGTAGCAAATGTGTTTTGTGATAAAAACCCCTCCTTGCTTGGGTCAATAACGAGGAACGCACCAAAGATGAAGTTAAAGGGGGAATGCGGGCCAAGCTCCCGAGGGCTGATGCGAACTCTGCACGAGTCGACCAATGAGTTGTGCGATCAGTCATGCCCTCAACCAACCACGATATAACCTGATTAGGCCGCAGAAAATCCGGGAGCGCAGCCCCAGCTGGATCATATGCAAGAGTTCTGATCATGCTGGCAATGCTTTGCCGCACCTCCGGCATATTCTTGGAGTGATCCCCTCGAACAGAATCTACATCCTCACCCATCCAATGGTGGTCAGGGTCGCCACCACAAGGCATTTCTCTTGCTGAATCATGTTGCCACGAAGGCATATCCCTTGCTGACAGGTCTACCGCTTACGGAGCCGGAACAGATTCAGCGACAGAACTCTTGAATCCGTTCAAATAGCTTCAGCCTCCAAAAGAGTGCCCTCCTGAATATGCATGCGCAACCGCCTCCTTCCTTCTGCGGTACACAAATGGGCCAATTGGGCCTGTGATGGGAAAAGCACCAGAGGCTTTCGACCTTTTGGTACCTCCCCCCCCCCCCCCCCCTTGGTAAGTGCAACCCCACAGAATATTATCACAGTAAGTCAGGATGGCACTGGGTCATTTTTAGTCAACTCCTATTAGATCACTCTCAGACCAATATGGGCGGGCACCATACGGCATGAGGCCAGTAAGACCAGGACCTACACGATGAGGACGCTGCCGAGAGTGCTTACCCACATGGTGGGCCCTTTTTAGACACAGCCTGTGAGGTCACAACCGGACGTGGAGGGGATGTTACCAAGCCGTTCAAAACCTATGGTACGAGAATGGTACCATCCCCATCCTGGTCCATGTCTTCCATTTGAAATCCCAAAGGCTTGCCATGTTCCCAATTTACTTTCCACCTGTTCTTCCCTCATGTCCCGTTTCCGATTGCTGAATCTTTTCCCATCGCCTCTTGTAGAATGCGTACCATCCCAAAAGTCAGACATGCAGCAGAAGAAGAAGAAAAGGAGGCTGTTCTTTGTCCTGGAGCTAATGCAACTGTCCCCTTGTCGCCACCCCCCCAGTACCCCCCCATCCACCCAGACACCCACATACAACACAGAACTGCACACAGCTACAAAATTACAAAAACATAAAGCCAGCCATTCAGTGAGACACCATGCTCCAGGAATGTATACATACCAAAGGCCGCAATGAGGCCCTTTAACTTGACAGGACCGTTTGTGATCAACTCCTTCACGGCCGGGTGGGCAGTGTGTTGGGACAAAATAATGCTGATTGCCCCTGCCGCCGCCTGGCGAACGGCTGTATCAACACCAGGGTGCAGATACTTGAACAATGCTGCAAAACCGTCTGCTGGCCAGGTGGTGTTGGAGGCCTCCATTACGCTTGGACAGTGCAGTGCTATCATATGCACCATATACAACGCTTGCGCCAGGAACCGCGGCTCCGGCAGGTTCTGGCGCAGCTGGAAACCACCAACAGCTCACAAGGGTTAGAGAGTGTAACAAAAAAGTGCTCTCTTCCCAGTTGGGAAGCCTGATTGCCGCCCATGGCATGTGGGTTGCAAAACATTGCCATCGCTGATGGTCTCAAATCGCTGTCTGCCACATTAAGAGACCTGCAGCAAGATTCTGCCATGGAGGCATCCTTAGTCACATACACCGCAACACCCAGCAACACAAGCCCCACTCACCTGTTTTGCAATTTCTTGGGTCTGTTTGAGAATGTCGGCGCTGGCGCCAGTGACAAGCTGGCCCTGCTTCTGACCCTTCTTCAGAGCGGCCTCAGCCACCTTTTCAGAGTCAAAGCCCGCGACGCGAGTTGGAAAGGACAAGGGACCAGTCTCGGGCGACGAGGTTGCAGAGGACGCCAGTAGATCTAATATTGTAAGAACATCCCGCATCCTCTCCAGGGGCTGCAGCAGAGTGTGAGCGTACTGGTTCTGAAACAGATGAGAAAGCGCAGAAAGCACTACCTCCCCATGCGCGTAGTTGTGGGGGCCAAACTCAGGGCACTCTGCGCGCCAAACACCAGCGGACACCGTCACTCTGACACCTCTTCCCCGATCTATGAAAGTCCTCTTCCATCACAATATTGTCAATTGTGATACGCCCCCTCAGACACGCACACGCACGCACGCATGCACGCACGCACGCACGCACACACACACACACACACACACACACACACACACACACACACACACACACACACACACACACACACACACACACACACACACACACAAGCAACCAAACGGTGGACAACAAGGCGAAAGAAGACCACTAGTGTCTCCCTTCATTAAGCACATTGTTACTTCCCGCAAACACAAGGCACATGCACCCATCAAGGAAATGGACACAAGCAATCCAATTAGATACCGTACCGTCGCAAAACATTGACCCAGGAATGGGGCGTCAAAATTTAAAAATACTCCGATTTCCCGCAAACAAGGGGAAAATAACGGGAATTATTGGGGGGTCAAAATAAAAATATGGGTCAATATTTTGCGACGGTACGGTATATTGAGGACGGCAAGAATGTAGACCAGGCAGGCGGAACGAATGCCTCAAAAACGGCCCTGAGCATCTCGTTGTCCACCAGAACGAGACAGGCAGGATATATATGCATAAAAAACATGCGCGTGACGACAACCTTTTCCTCCCTCCCTCCCTCTCTCGCCCCCCCTCTCCCCCCTCCCCCCTCCTCCCCCCGGGTATACTCGCGCGAGCGCGCACACACACACACAGATGCACGCACGCACGCACACACACACACACACACACACACACACACACACACACACACACACACACACACACACACACATGCGCGGGCGCACGCGCGCTTGCCAAGGATGAGAGCACACACGGTCTTTACGCCGCTTTTTCCCCAGACAAGTTTGCGCGTTGGCAGCCGCGTCTCCCCGCAGGGCCCTTTTTCACACCCACACCTTGATTTGGCTCTGTCCCTGTGTCAGACTTGTCCCTCCCTTACACAGAAAAATAGACACACACCTGACCATGAAAAAGACTTCACATCTTTCCCAGAACCTTGGAGTGACTTCCCAAGCGCACTGATGCAAGATGCAAAAGCCCACCATTAGGCCTTTGGTTACCCAAGACAGAACGCATGGGCTACATTGGATGACGTCAACCACCTGAGGACGATCCATGCATATTCAAGCCTTGGGGTCTCACGAAAAGAACGCTATTTCTGACATCCTAAGGGGCCCCGTGGGGGGGGGGGGGCGGGGGCAGGGTGTGTTCAGAAAGTCTCTTATCAAAATTTTCCATTGCAGCAGCCAAGTGGGGTTTACGTTGTGCGAGTTTCTTCAGCTCTTCTAACATATTCAGGAGCTGAGTGTGTACTCCCAACGCCATAAACGCCTTGTTGTACTTTAATCTCGCAGTCGTGGGTACGTTAGCATCTTGTGGAGCCTCCACTCCAAGAAGCACTGCCACCAGCTTCGCAGCTCCACTACCCAAGTTGCGAGCAGCAACATCCGCCGTTAAAACTCTTGCAACAATCTGCGCTCGAGCTGCAGGAGACCCCACCCTTCATGTCATGCTAAAACCAGGCTTCCGGTATTCAGCGTGAACAACACCCGCTTCCAATCCGGATATTTCAGAGGCCTTTCTGACGAAATCAACAGAGGACCCCATGTTTTACGAACTTCCACAAAATGCACTTTCATGCTTTGCTTGGGCCAGTTGTATGATCCGGGCTATACATATATCCTACCATTGGTATATATCGCAAAAGGTTATCCCTACAAACCCATACACAAAGATACCTGATCTAAAAACATAGTCCATGACCCCCCCCCCCCCAGGGGAATTCAAAAAGCTTGCCCCACAAAACAACGACTCCATGCAGATCACTCTTCCCCATTGGCCAGCTTTTCAGGGTCCTGTGCCCATGAACATTGCAGTAAGGCAACACCTCTCAATTCCCGGTGCCCCCTCTCCCCCTCCCCCTTCTCCAGTTCAATTTCCTCTTCCTGCTATCCCTTCCTCTCTCCCCCCTTTCTGAATGAGGGTTTGTCTGTGTCTCTCCCTCCCCTCCGTCTCCCTCCCTCCCTTTCCTCTTTCTCCTAAACCCCCCTCCTGGTCCCTCCTCCTCCGCCTCCCTCTCCCCCTTCTTCTTCCCCCACCCTCCCTGAGTGCGACCCTGTTTTCCCTTAAGTTTCCATTCACCCTAACCTTTACTCTTTTCTTTGACTTCTATGGCGCATCGCGGGATCTTGAAGGCCGTACAAAGTTGTGAACGGGATTGTGAACGACATCAAGACCGGAGTCTCCTAGTAGCCGGACTAACCCGGAGTCAAAACTTCACAGGCCGAATCAATCATGGGTGAGCTTTACCGACCCACTCAAGGACATCCAACACAGCAAAAACGAAGAGCAGCGCGGGGGGAGTGGCTCACCATTCTGAAAAATATACTCTGCATGGTCCTGAAAACGGTAGCACTCCCGTTGGAGGAATGCGGACAGGCAGGAGCAAATGTTGGAGCCAAAATCAGGAATGTCAGGCCTTAGGCGTCCGAGGCACACCCGCTTCAGCAGCTTGATGAGGATTGTGACCACGTCGGCACACATCGCATATCTTTCACTATTGATCTTGTTCTCTGGTTCAGAACCTGTCTCACAGCACAGCAAAGGCAGACCTTAAGGTTGTTGTCGCCATCAAGGAGCATTATTGTCCCGCAAAGCTGGGGCATTCACACACAGAATCCTAAAAGGGGTTGTCTTAGGCCATGCTTTCATCACATGCACCTTTGGCAAACAACAGCCGCGATGCCCTGCAAGAATACCAGGACGAGGGCTGTTGTACAAAATCACAAGCTCCCACCATTTCGTTACCCATGACTTACAATTCGACTTCTGTACCCTTTCATTCCACTTGAGAGATGCCCCCTCTCCCAAAGTGCCAGCCTGCCGGCCACCCTGCATTCAGGGAATGCAAATGCTTTTTGCGACTTGGGAGCAATAGCATAGCTCTCAAACACACCTTTGGGATATTTACACCCTCCAACCACTTGCCAAAAATGCCATGTGAGCAGCCCTACAACGGTAGCCCTGGGCCCCAAACGAGGACAGTGACCCAGGGCCCGAAGCGGCCATCAGACCCAGGCCCACGGCACCATCAGACCCAGGCACCATGTGACCATCCACACCAGGCCCCATGTGACCACTTGCCCAAGGCCCCATGTGGCCACTAGCCCCTGCGCCCATATGCTTAAGCTCACCAGCCCCATGTGACCATCCCGCCCAGGCCTCTTGTCACCCACTCGCCCCGCGGCCCCATGACCATCTGCCCCAGGCCCCTAGAGACCAATCGTCCCAGGCCCCATGTCATCATCCGCCTCAGGCCCCTTGTGGCCATTCCCCCCAGGCCCCACATTACCATCTGCCCCAGCCCCCCTTGACCATGCGGCCCTGGCCACATGTGACCACCGCCCCAGTCCCCTTGCGGCCATCCGCACAAGGGCCCATGTCACAAACAGCCATGGAACCCCATGTGAACGAGCTGTGGGGCCCCATCCACCCAGCCGGCCTGGAGCCGTAATTGTTAATGAGCCCTACCTCAGCCCTGTGCGCCAGCCCCTTAGGCATATGGCTTGCCAGAGACAAGGGTTGAAAGCTGAAGAGCTGTGGAAGCTGACAGCTGATGAGGGACAAGGCCTACTACTGGCGAGAGACAGAACCTGACAGCTGGCAAGAGACACGACCTGACAGCTGGTGAGGCTCATGACCTAACTGCTGGCAAGGGACAAGACCTGGCAGCTGAAAGGTCAGATGACAGGAGCTTCCAAGCACCCCATATGGCTGAGCTTGCAACAGGATTTGAGATTTACTTTACCCTGACCCTGAAACCCCCATTAATCTGTCCCACGCGCCCTGCCGATCACACCCAGGAGACCAGAGGAGAGGTGCGGATGGGCTAGCAAGCAATACTTACCTTGAAAAGGAGGGTCTTCTGTCGCAACAGATCCTAGCAGGGCAAATCCCTGCGAGGCGGTGGGGTCCTCAAGCGCTGACACAATAGCATGAGCGCTTCCCAAGGGAGATCCAAGTCCAAGGCTGCTGACTGGGCTGCCAACATCCCCAGAATCTGGTCGAGGGCTATCCAATACTACTTCATCGTCATCGTAGTCGTCTGGTGGCCAATCATGTTCCCCGACCGTCGATCCACCAAGGCCAGTACGAGCCAAGTCGCTCCCCAATCCGTCGAATCTACCGAGAGAATTGTCAGGAAGTCTCTGGATGGCCTCATCACCATAGGACCAGCCATCATCGCCAGGGTCCAGGTCATCTGGCTCAGCTCACCCAAATTCGCCAGCGTCAAGCGCACGTCACTCAGAACTGAAAAGCCCCTCTGCATTCAGTGGGGGGGATACAAGACAGGTGGCCTAATCACATGGAAAAATTCTTGATCTGGGCAGAAGCCCTTAACCCACCTTTACACCTATTTCGCTCCTCTCCTCCTCCCTGTCCTGCTCTTCTCACCTTCCCTCCTCCCTCCCTCTCCCCCCCCTTTCCCTCCCGCCCACCCGCCAGCCTCTATCTCTCTCCCTCCTCCTCCCTCTCCTTCCCCCCACTCCCTAGCTCCCTCCTTCCCTCCCCCTCCCACCCCCATCTCTCCCCCCTCCCTCCCCCTCCCCCCCCTTCTCTCTCTCTCTCTCTCTCTCTCTCTCTCTCTCTCTCTCTCTCTCTCTCTCTCTCTCTCTCTCTCTCTCTCTCTCTCCCCCCCCCTCTCCCTCCCTCCCTCCCCCTCCCTCTTTCCCCCTCCCTCCTCCCCCCCTATCCCTCGCTCCCCCCCCTCCCCCCCCCCCCCTCTCTCTCTCTCTCTCTCCTCTCTCTCTCTCTCTCTCTCTCTCTCTCTCTCTCTCTCCTCCCTCCCTCCCTCCCTCTCTCTCTGTGTGTGTGTGTATGTGTGTGTGTGTGTGTGTGTGTGTGTGTGTGTGTGTGTGTGTGTGTGTGTGTGTGTGTGTGTGTGTCCCCTTCCGCCCCTCTCTCTCCCCTCCCTCCTTCCCTTCCTCCCTCTAACCCCCCCACCTCCCGCTCCCACTTCCTCTCCGTCCGTAACCTCTAAATCCCCCTCTCCCTCCCTCCGTCTCCCCCCTCTTCCTATCCCCCTTCCTCTCTCTTTTTCTCTCTCTCCTCCGCCCCGCAACCCCCATTCCCCTCCCCTCATATATTCCTGTCCCTCTCCCCCTTTCAGCCTTTTTTCTTCCTCTCTTCCCTGTCTGCCCCCGCCCCCCCAACACACACGCACACGCACACGCACACACACACACACACACACACACACACACACACACACACACACACACACACACACACACACACACACACACACACACACACATACACGCACTCACACGCGCGCGCCCCCTTCCACCTCTTCAAGACCCTCCCTCCCCCATCTCCCCCCCTTTCTCTCCTCCTCCCCCCCCCCCACCTTCTCCCTCTCACTGTCACCCCCCCCCTCTCTCTCTTTCTCTGTCTGTCTGTCTGTCTCTCTCTCT
Source organism: Botryococcus braunii (assembly GCA_002005505.1). Taxonomy (NCBI): domain Eukaryota; kingdom Viridiplantae; phylum Chlorophyta; class Trebouxiophyceae; genus Botryococcus; species Botryococcus braunii. Next base: position 64,050 of record MVGU01001625.1, read on the forward strand.
CTCTCTCTCTCTCTCTCTCTCTCTCTCTCTCTCTCTCTCTCTCTCTCTCTCTCTCTCTCTCTCTCTCTCTCTCTCCCCCCCCCTCCCCCCCCACCCCCGTCTCTGCCCCCCCGTCTCCCACCCTACCCCTCCCCCATCACCCCGCCCCAGGGGCGTGTGCATGTGGGTCTGGGTGTGTATGTGTGTGTGTGTGTGTGTGTGTGCGCGCGCGCGTGTGTGTGTGTGTGAGAGAGAGAGGGGGGGGGTGCGGAAGCGCCTGCATTTCAGTGTGTGTCCCAAAGGGTTATTTCTCCTGTTTTAGGCTGCAATCCCCCCCCCCCTCTTCACCCACCCATACGGAAACACAAAATCGTACCCACCACTCCCACGCAAATGCAAGAGATCTTTTGCGACTGCAGAAGCAAGGACCCCACCGTCAAAGCTGTCCGAGCGGCATCTTTCCATTTGAGGTGGAAATGGGATATTCTCCTCAAGAAGAAAGTTTGACGCGTTGTCCAAACCCAGAGGTACAGGTGGCTCCTATATCCAAAGAACAAAAAAAGGGCTTAGGTAAGAAAACAGAACTCGAGTAAACTGTTTAATAACTCTTAAAACAGAATACTAGAGCCCTTTACTTGAGAATGCCTGTAAAGATGTCACATACTACTGGAGTACGAGGAGCAGTTTGCTTTACTTGACATATGTTCCACACCCTCCCCAACACATGCCCCATTTAACGCAAGCCACAAATTCCTCCAAAATGTCGCAAACCGAATGGAAAGAGGTGATATAGTAAGGGGGGGGGGGGTGAATGCCAGGATGGAAAAGAGGCGCATACCACAATGGGAAAAAGGTGATGGATGGCACGGGTCAAATTGACTGTTACTCTACCTCTCTTCTTAGCACACACACAAAAGCATTCTACAAACGCACGCAGGCAGGAGCGCGCGCGCGCGCTTGCAGCAATACCCGAAGTACCCCCGAATGCTGTGAGGTGGTGATTGGTGTAATGGAATGCGGGGATTTCTCGGCATCCCTGGACATTTCCTCTACCCCCTAGCCTAGCCGCACATGTGGCGCACATGTCGTACGAGCAACGCGAGTACGCACGTGCCTTGCAACTAGCCTTGGCTCCTAGCCGTAGGATTCCATTGGATATTTACTTACGTTATGTCCATTGTAGGTTTCCTAGATATTTCCTAGATATTATTGTAGAGGTTTGGTGGGCTAGTGCCGCACCATAGGAGGGTACCGTAGAGAGAGAATCGGACACACACGGAAAGGACGGAATAGGAGACATAAGCCACGCACGGGAAGACATACCAAGGTAAATGGAAGCATAGTAGGCCACAAGTAGGGAGTGGAAGCATCGTGAGGTGGGGTTTACGTGTAACTGAAACGAGTGTCCAACTTGTCGGCCATCCGGCCTTGTCTCTCTCTCTCACACCTCATAGGAAATGTGCCCAAACTTGTGCATTCTATAACAATTGGCGTCCAAATTGATAAGAACAATATAAAAGGGAGCTTAAATGCATGCAAACGTGCGCACAGGTGTGTGTGTCTGTGTGTGTGTGTGTGTGTGTGTGTGTGTGTGTGTGTGTGTGTGTGTGTGTGTGTGTGTGTGTGGCGGGTGTCCGTCTGCCTGTGTCCATGGCGGGGGGGGGGGGGGGGGCAGAGGACAGGGTCAGGAGTATATACAGAACGGAGAGCATGTGTGTCTACTCAAAGCTTTGCCCACCATTCCTATTCCCCACGCCCTGCCCCTCCCAAGGGGGGCCCTACACAAAAGGCGAGTCATGGGGAAGTCACAGGGAGGTCATGCATCCAACGCGTACCTCTGGTGCCTGACTCAACGGTGAGCACTCCACACTTGGCTTCCAATTGCACGCTGCTGCCACCGCTCCGCCATAAGTGGGGCCTCCCAGCTGCTGACCGCTGACCTGCACATCTTGGCATGCTTGTCCCAACCGCAGGCAGATCACATTTAAGGCTTGGAGAGCAATGCTGGCATGCTCCTTTGAGATTTTTTCGCATTGCAGGATCTCCAAGAGGAAGCGCACTCCCAGCCACAAGGCCTGCACACCCCCCCCCCCCCGGGGCTCCGCTGCTATCAGGACCGCCTCAGCAGATAGTGCGGTCTGCTAGTGCACCATTATCAAGTTTCATCAATACATCACGGGCCTTTCAAGAAATGAACATGATAGAAGTATGCTCCATTTCTTCCCTTTCAGTCATTTCTAGACTTCGGCGGTAGCTACTGGACGAGTGTGAAGGTTCATTTATGTACTCGAATGTGGTGTCCACACCACTTTTCCTCTTCGCCCACTACAAAATCGCTCAATTACTGGTTTGTCATTTCACCCACCCTTCGCCAGTCGACCTGCTCCCTCCCGCTCCCCAGCTTACTTACCTCGGGAGGCACCAAGTGGTTACTTTTCTTCTCGGCCACTTGTATCCCCCCCCCCCCCATCCTGGGCATGGGAGTCCAGGTTTGCATCGTGGAAACATTAGAGACAAATCTTAGAAAGGATGCTTGGACTCCCAAGGGAATGTACCTCAGGATTTGATGTGTCCTGAGCCCTCGAGCGATCCTCCCAGTCTGGCTTTGATTCTTCCTCCTGGAGGCGACTCAGGAGGGATAGGAGAATTATAGCCTTAACGTTGTTATAAAATAAGGTTTTTGCAGACGGCCCCAACTGCGATGCCGATAAGTCCAACTCTTGCTTGAAGATCGACTTCAACATGTGGCTATGTCTGCAGGGCCAGGAAAAAGCCTCAGTCTTGCAAACAATGGGTTGGAGGGGAGAGGGATAGAAGGGCTAGGAGAGGGGGCAGGTAGAGGACCAGAGGAAAGGAAAGTGAGGGGGAGGGGCACAGAGAGGGGAAAACGAGGGGTTTAAAAAAAACACAGCTGGAACTCATGTCACTCATTTAATGACAAGGGAAACTTATGACCTATCACTGTGACATATCTCGTGCATTTTGGGCAATGTACTTGTCTTACCAGCCAAATTGTAGCATATACCCCACCATCTAATTCAAGGTCCATAAAGACCTTGCTTCTTATACACAACCCAAATGTCCATTCAACACAAGGATTTCTACGTAATCTGTAAGTGCGACCTGACCACCGCAGTGGAGATCTTGTTTTCACCAATATTCTGTTCAGCTCTTGTGCCGTAACATGATGGTTTTGTCATAAGGTATGACTTCGCTGGATTCAGCAGAGCAACAACCCCCACCCCCCAACCCAGCCCCCTTGGAACTCCCTTCATCTAATCATGATAAAGGAAGGTACAAATAGCCACCCGCAAAAAGGTGCCATGTCGTAGCCTGACTGACTCGTCATAGTGACGGTGGCCCGCGTGCCGTCACTATCATGCACACCATTGTTTCTACTTTTGAAGTCTATCGCTGAACCGGAAACATATCATTAGCATTTGAGGTCGCATGCATTCACGTCACCTACAAACAAGACGATCCTACGGTGCAGAGCTCCCATAAGGTATAGACGATCCTCCAGGTTTTATGTTTTCTTCCGCGAGAACTGAAATCTCCTCCGATCAGAGATAGTTCGTAACTCTGTGTCAGCCTTGATGTTTCCTGGGTTGAAAAATAAAGCAGAGGCAATTCTGTGCAAAGGAGCAGAATTTCATGGGTCACTACTGAAATAAACACAGGAAAGCACAAAACCTGGAGAATCCGACAGCATGGCCAGGGCGAGGAAGATGCAATGCGGTGGTTAAGAGAAGAGCAGGAAAAGATCAGGGAGGAGAGAGACTAGGGGACACGAAGGGGGCTTGAAGAGGCGGAAGGACAGGGAAAGCTCTACAATAATACTATACAAGAGGTGATGGCGGGATGCAATATGTTTGACAATAACATAGACAGCTTCTATGGGAGGGTACTAGTAAGAACAAATGGGAAGCCTGTCTCGTGCTATGTACATAATTGACTTGAAAAAATACTGCACCAAGATGCACGCCTCCACACACTCACAGATGGTGCCGCATTCTCCCCCACA
>MVGU01001626.1:10000-12500 GCA_002005505.1 Botryococcus braunii
GAGCGGTTCTAGTGAGTGCAGCTAAAGTAATGGACACACAGTCCGGGGAGATATCTTACCTTTGAAAAGATATTATTCCCACTGCTATGGATCTCGCATTACTTAATCTTGCAATATTGTATATATGTATTGCAATCTATTCTACTGACGAGCCCGGGATCTAGGGGACGGGATCTCGGGAGCCTAGAAAACTTCCGTAGGAGGAAAAGCTGCATGCAGCCCTGCTTTATATTTTCTAATATGTAGGTGAGAGACAAGTTTGAGAGAGGTTGGCCGCGTTCTTGCGAGCGTATACGTAATTTAAGCAGCCCTAATGACTGCACTGATTATAATTTCGCACATGTTACGGAAGTATCATACCTATAGAAACTTTTCTATATATAGCTGTAGGCAACATCTATATAGCTGTAGGCAACATGTACACATCAGTTCCCATAGCTGTGGACATTGACGGGATCTTAGGGACATTCCCTAGGAAAAGCTGCATGCAGCCCTCTTACATATATATTTTTAGGACATGTCCGGGCAAGGATATCCTTGAGAGACAAAGTTGAGAGGCGTCGACGTCGGCCCAACAGAAACTCTTTCAATTGCAACTGTCTCTGTTGGCATGCATAAAAAATATATATATGACATGCATATATGCTCCTGAATCTGAAGGAGTCCGACGGACGTGATAACGTGAGGATGAGTCGCCGATATTGTGGGCTACAATTAATTGTGGGCCCACAATATTGTATAAAAATGTGCCTTGTATACAATATGGGTACGTACAAGGCACATTATTATAGGCCTGAGCCAGTAATGTATATGTTTGTGAGGGACAAATTTGAGAGACCTTGGTCTTTAGTCAGAAATTCTGACAGAGGATCCTCTTTATTGAATCAGGGAGAGCTCTCTGCTGGTACGCTTCTAGAATCTAGACAAAGGCCAGCGGAGGTGTTCCTAAACCAAATCCTGCGGAGGTATGGTTTTTGAGAGACACATTTAGAGTCCTCATCAGGATGAACCTCCAACTTTTGGCTTCAAGGAGTTTTGGAGGCCCGAGCTACGTAGCATGCTTGGAGGCACGTTCGAGTGAGTATCATTAGCTGGTACGCACATACATATACGCGTACTGGTAGATCTAGAGCAGTACTGGTTTACGAAACATATCATGAAGCCTTGTGAGTTCTGTGGGCATGGCCCTCACACCTGGGCTCACAACCGGTGGCTATAGCATGAGAATCATTACTCTCATGGCGTAACAGTTGTGTCCAGGACACCGAAATTACCAGCTGGCGTAACAGTTGTGTCCAGGACACCGAAACCACCAGCTGGCGTAACAGTTGTGTCCAGGACACTGAAACCACCAGCTGGCGTACCAGTTGTGTCCAGGACACCTAAACTACCAGCTGGCGTAACAGTTGTGTCCGAAGCTACCATGCTGCAGTATTGGTAGTTACATAATCATATATCGTGTCCTCAGTACAACTTTGGGACACACCCGCAGGCAGGTGAACCACTGCTGCTCAACCAGGTATACCGGTAAACAATGCTTAACGATATCGATGTTACCAACGTTGCCTACCATTCACGGCTAACAACGTTGTTACGCTTGCATGCACGCGTGCACGTTGTTGAGCATGCATGGCCGTACGTACGGCCATGAGGAAACAGCGTTGGCCTTGGTGGGAAGATGTATTGCAGCGCATCCCGGACATTATCTAGTTGCTGGAGCCGCTACATATATGGCCATATAGCCATGCATAATGTGAGGTATATGAGGAAAGCCAGTCATATGACTCATGATTACTATGATAATTATCTTATAAGCTAGTCATATGACTCATAATAATTAGTATGAGAAAAGCCAGTCATATGGGGTATATATACTATTAAGTATGTGACCCGATACCCGCTGATATGAATGGGTTCACTTTTGGGCTGCAAATCTGGTTTAATCCTCGAGAGATCTCGTTGCGAGCCACCCCCAACGGTTTTAGGAGTCACGTGACGGTACGTGCACGCCCGTTTTGATCAAAGAGATGATTACTTAATGAGATTACTTAAACGTGAGATGAATACTTATACGTAGCATACTATACTATATCCCAGCTGGTACTTAAGCTTTGATGTGACTGGTCTGCCAAAATGCGCCAATACATGGTGTTGTCATTGGCTTGTCGCATGCACAGGCCTAGCTCGTAGAAACCAGGCCTGCGCCCACGTGTGAGCAGGCACGTCCCGTGCACGTATATTTGTTTGTGTGAGCAGTAGTTACTTGTAAGAGTTGATTAACAGAGAGGCTTTGAGCCGTCACAGGCTGGCGGTCCCCAGATCTTTCTGGCCCAGACGCGTATGCGTCAACCAGTGCAGGGGACGGTGTGGCCTTAAGGTTGGCCGGGGCGAGAAGACCTCGTCCACTGGTGTGGAGAGATCTAAGGTATGACGAAATCTTTATGACAGTTTCGGCATGAACACATGGCGATGGCGGAAAGACTTTGCATGGACCTTTCCA
>MVGU01001626.1:20000-50000 GCA_002005505.1 Botryococcus braunii
ACTTTGTTGCTCACAATCACCGTGCGCGTTTCAACACTCGAATTTTGCTGGTCACGTATTACCGCTCACAACCAGCACTTGCCTGAATGACACGGTCAGGAAAGCTGAATCCGAACCAGCGTGCGGTCGGCACCAGGTATCGCTTCCCCCACTCCTTGATCCGATCCTTTGCTATGTACCCTGACCCTCACACACTTGCCCGGTCAAACGAAGACAGAGCCCATCAGTTTGTAAATGTGTGTGTGTGTGTGTGTGTGTGTGTGTGTGTGTGTGTGTGTGTGTGTGTGTGTGTGTGTGTGCGTGTGTGTGTGTGTGTGTGCATGCTCGTGCGCACGCACGCATGCGTGTGCAAGCGCGTGCACCAAGCATACCAACAACCACAAACATAGTTTTCAAAAGGCATTCTGTACTTGTCAGAAGGCATCCTGCACCCACAGCCACAATGACAGCTCCAGGAGGCCATGCATACCCACAACCACATTCATAGATTTTAAATGGCATTTTGTACTCTTCACGCGGCCCTCCGCACCCACAGCCACCAACACACACACACACACACACACACACACACACACACACACACACACACACACACACACACACACACACACACACACACACAGACACAGAGACACAGACACACACACACACACACACACACACACACACACAGATAGTTCTAGAAGGCACTCCAAATGTTCACAAGGCGCTCAGCACACACACCCACAGTCTGAGTTCCAGAAGGCCGTGCGTTCCAACAACCACAAACATAGCTTCAGAAGGCATTCTCCACTAGTCAGAAGGCACTCCGCTCCCACAAGCACAACCGTACATTCAGAAGGCCATCCGCACCCACAGCCACAGTCATGCTAGTTTCGGATGGCCATGCGCACCCACAACCACAATCATGATGTACAAAGGAGCCCACTGCTGATTGTTGCTGTACTGCTGAGCCAGCCAGACCGTGAAGACTGCAAAACCCATAGCCAGGCCCGCCACCACCATTCCCACAGTGTCGATCAACACATTGGATGGCTGCCGCGTTCTCGGCAGGAGGCTGATCGCCAGCCTCGCGTTTCGCTTCAGCCCCCTGACCCTGTGCGTCTCCCCGAAAAATCACAATTCAGGCCCTCTGCGAATCTACTCGTCCCTTCGACAGATCCCCAAAACCACAATTTGGGCCCTGTGCGCATCTGCTCAGCCCTCCGACCCTCTCCCATCCCCAAAACCACAAGCCAGGAACTCTGTGAATCTACTCAGCCCTCCGACCCCCTCCCATCCCCAAAACCCCATCTAGGCCCTGTGTGCATCTGCTCAGCCCTCCGACCCCCTCCCATCCCCAAAACCCCAAGCCAGGTCCTCTGTGAAGATACTCAGCCCTCCGACCCTCACCCATCCCCAAAACCCCATCTAGCCCCTCTGTGAATCTACTCAGCCCTCCGACCCCCTCCCATCCGCAAAATCGCAATTGAGGGCCCCTGTGTGTTAACCTACTCCAGCCGTCTGACCCTCTCCCATCCCTGAAACCACAAGCCAGGTTCTCTAGTGAATCTGCTCAGCCCTCCGACCCTCTCCCATCCCCAAAATTACAATCCACGCCGTATGTGAAGATGCTCAGCCCTCCGACCCCCTCCAATCCCCAAAACCCCATCTAGCCCCTCTGTGAATCTACTCAGCCCTCCAATCCCCTCCCATCCCCAAAATCAGAATTGAAGCCTCAATGTGTTAATCTACTACAGCCGTCTGACCCTCTCCCAACCCCAAAACCACAAGCACTCCGACCGTCTCCCATCCCCAAGATTACAATCCAGGCCGTATGTGAATCTGCTCAGCCCTCCGACCCTCTCCCATCCCCAAAACCACAAGCCAGGTCCTCTGTAAATCTACTCAGCCCTCCAACCCCCTCCCATCCCCAAAATCACGATTGAGGCCTCTGTGTGTTAATCTACTCCAGCCGTCTGGCCCTCTCCCAACCCCAAAACCACAAGCCCTCCGACCGTCTCCCATCCCCATAACCATTTTTCAGACCTGCTGTGAATCTACTCAGCCCGCTGACCTGTCCAATCCCCAAAACCACGATCCTGGCTCCCTGTGACCCTGCTCAGCCCTCCCAGCCTCTCGCATCCCCGAAGATGGTATCCTACGTGCATGTAATCGCATAATGCATATTGGCATCTACATACTTACATGCGATCACATACATGCGTACTATTATGGATTATGTTATCTATAACAGTACCGCACTTACATGTAATGGTCCCTAGTCGAGGAAAAAACAACTTTATGAGTCCATTTTGGAGCCCTTCGCAATTGAAGAGCCAACTCGGAGCTCTTACCAAATTAAGAACAAGGTCAGAGCTCTCAGCTTCTTAAGAGTCAAGTTCGAGATCTGAGAAACATGAGAGTCAAAATTGCAACCCTTAGAAACTGAAGGGGCAACTCAGAGCTCTTAGAAATTTAAGAACAAAGTCGGAGCCAAGTCAGAGAAGATCTTAGCTTCTTAAGAGTCAAGTCCGAGACTCTCATGTTTGTCATGACTCTCATGTTTCTAAGATCTCGGACTTGACTCTTAAGAAGCTAAGTTTGGAGCCCTTAGTAGTTGAAGGGCCAACTCGGAGCTCTTAGCAATTTCAGAACAAGGTCTAGAGCTCTCAGCTGCTTAAGAGTCGAGTTCGAGATCTTAGAAACATGAGAGTCAAGTTAGAGCATTTGGCAACTCAAAGAGTCAAGCATGAGCTTCTAGCTTCTTAAGAGTCAAGTCAGAGATCTTACACAAACGCGAGAGTCAAGTAGGAGCACTTAGCAACTTATGAGTCACGCAAGAGGCCTTTGCAGCTTAAGGGCTCAGTTACAACTCTTAGTGACTCACATCTTTTTCGTCTTTCGAGGACGTCAGACTGTCCAAGGCAAGTTAGGCAACCTGTGTGCAACCTCAGAACGATCAGGTAATCTGACGGAAACAAGATGGTGCTTAAGCACTGATAGTAAGGGCTGCTTCATTGGGAAGTCTTGTGAACCGCTGCAGTTGAAGCCCAAACAAGATCAAGCAAAAACACTGAAGATGCAGAGTCCAAAGGGCTGCCAGATCGGTTTAGTTCTGCCATATCTAGATTTGCCAGATTTAGATCTGCCAGATCTAGATCTGCCAGAACTGTTCTAGATGCACCGTCTCAGTTAGAAGGGCCCCAAGCTACATAACTCGTGATTGGGCCTTGTAACTATCACAAGCAACAGTATTAGCAGCAGAATCAGGAGGGGGACTGTAATTGTGGTGAATAGAGCAAGCTCAGATGGAGTCTGTCATATTTCAGAGATAAAAGAATGGGGCTGGAAGGAGATCGTGTAGTAATTTAGCTATGCTACATGTAGTGCAGAGGCGAGGTTCACACACATGAGTGTAGGCCTCATTGTGAGTGAGGTACATATGTACATGTATGTACATATATGCAGTACAGACGCGAGGTTCACCTGTGAGTGAAGGACCTCGCTGAGAGTAAGGTCGCTGTACCGTATACATGTACGTACATACATGCAGTACGGGGGTGAGGTTCAGGCATGAGTGCAGGCCTCGCTGAGAGTGAGGTACAAATATACATATATATACATATATGCAGTACAGAGGCAAGGTTCAGCCACGAGTGTAGGCCTCGTTTTGAGTGAGGTACAAATGTACTTACATATACATATATGCAGTACAGAGGCGAGATCCACCTGTGAGTGTAGGCCTCGTTGCACTGCGGGTCATCTGGACGGATGACGCTCTCGGAGTAGCCCCGCATCTCCCGCGCCTCTTCCAGCTCCTTCGCCGCCTCAAATAGAACATTTCTGACCTGCAGATGACGTGGGACTCTGAAAACTGCACCCCCGGGGGGGGGGGGAAGCTGCATATGCGAGGACGCCTGTGTTGTGGACACCTGCACGCACGCACGCGCACACACCACACACACACACACACACACACACACACACACACACACACACACACACACACACACACACATAGTGTGTGCGTACATGTATGTGCGCACACGCATGTGTGACTGTGTGTGTGTGTGCGCGTGTGTGTGTGTGCGCGTGTGTGTGTGTGTGTGTGTGTGCGCGCGCGGCTGTATGTGTGTGTGTGTGTGTGTGTGTGTGTGTGTGGGTGTGTGTGCGCGCGCAAGTGTGGACGTGGGTGTGCTCTGCGACGGGCTGGACCCGTAGTAACAAGAAGTCAAGGGTAGCCTTATGTTTGCTGGTGCAAAATGTGCAATGCCAGCCCTTTTTTTGCATGCCATCATGCTAAGCCCAAAACGTTTTTCGCCAAGGTGGAGTTGACATCTCCACTGACAAGCAATCCCTTTGTGCAAGCAAATCGACACAAACTGAGTGCTACTTGCATTCCAAGCAAGGGCAGAGATCACTTGCTTTTAATCCACTGTTATTTCGAAATGAGGAGTCACTGACAGTCTGATTTGGTGTGCGCCGGGAATGTCTGTCTGGTTGTTACCCCACTCACCGGTTCGAGGACAAGGGAGGTCGGAGATGCATGGTGGTCTGTTTTTTCCCGTCCACTCATCTTTTGGGCGGTCTCTAGGCCTGTCTTAGGGGACACTTCAGCCGGTATCCCCAGGGACCCCGAAGCAAGTTGGTCCCTGGCCGCTTGGGCCAGCATATGGACATGCTCTAGATGGGGGAACACTCCCGGGGGGCTACTTGCGGTCGTGGCTTGCCCCCTGCATACCCAGTGAACTTGCTCACCCCACCCCCTTTGCCTGCCAACAAATATAGGATGACACAGAACTAGCGCGCGCGCACGCGCGCGCACACACACACACACACACACACACACACACACACACACACACACACACACGCACACACGCACACACACACACACACACACCCAAACGCTCGCGCACATGCACTTGCACGCGCAGAGGCCAACGCACCCGCACAAGCCCCAACGACGGCCACTCCGAGTCTGCTGCTTTGACATGAAACAAGCCGCGGGTGGGTTTTGTTTAGCAGAATATGCATGTGTGGCTTGCGTCGGTCGTTTGGTGCAGCACAAAGAGCAGATGGTCGCGGGAAGGGAGGAGGCAGTACCCTTGACCGACAGAGAGTGCGTCCCAATCAGGCAACGTCGATGTGTCCCAGGACCGCTCGCACTTGCTGCTCAGCCGCCAGTCTGCTTCCTCATCATCCTCGCCGTCAATGGGCATGGGCACTTCGACTTTCTTGGCCTGCCCCCTGCCCTTATGGAGCTGCGTGGGTTGCCGCACCCTCGCATGCATTGTCTCATCCAGCTCCCAAAGTCTCGAGCCCTCCGCGCCCTCCTGTAGATGCCCCCCGCAGCACAACACATCCCCAAATCCGTCCGCAAAACATGGTTTAGGGTTTAGGGTTTAGGGTTTTGCCTGAAATCTGCCCCCGCAAAGCCTATCCGAGATCTGTCCGCAGAACCTGTCCTTACTCTGTTGTCAAACCCCTCCAAAACCTGTCCTAAATCTGTCCACAATCTGTCCGCAAATGTGCATGCGTTCTCTTGCTCTCCACAAATGTGTACTCCAATTTGAGCCGCAGCCTCGTCCTGCAAGATGAGCTCTGACGAGGCAAAAGGGGACGTTCCAGGGTTGCAGCTTCAAGCTCACAACCTCGGAACACGCCCTCACACCCTAGTGGGGCCTAGGGCCAAGCCCACAACCTAGAAATTCTATCGCACAACTTAGCAATTCTAACCCCTTTGGAGCATTAATGATGCTAGCTCAGCTGGAGCTCTTCACTGCACCGAGGGGGGGGGGGGGTTTAGAGTTCAGAGCCCTCAACATTATCAATGCATGTGTATGTATGCGCGCGCGCGCGCGTGTGTGTGTGTGTGTGTGTGTGTGTGTGTGTGTGTGTGTGTGTGTGTGTGTGTGTGTGTGTGTGTGTGTGTGTGTGTGTGTGTGTGTGAGGGAGGGAGGGAGGTAGGTAGGGAGGGGGAGGGAGGAGAGGGGGAGGGAGGGGGGGAGAGAGAGGGAGAGAGAGGGAGAGAGAGAGAGAGAGAGAGAGAGAGAGAGAGAGAGAGAGAGAGAGAGAGAGAGAGAGAGAGAGAGAGAGAGAGAGAGAGAGAGAGAGAGAGAGAGAGAGAGAAAGAGAGAGAGAGAAGGGGGGAGGCCCTTTAAGTAGGAAGGCCAGTTGTCATGACCAAGGCAACTCGCATTGGAAGCTGCTTTGCCACCAAAGCTTGACACCTCCAACCTCGGTACTCAATTTCAAGTATAACAAAAGGATTCTTATCAAAGTAAGCCTGTCTCAAACAAACCTCAGACCAATCATCGAGCAGTGGGCAGTTTCCTTTAATGTTTGACCAGCGTGGAAGCCTTCCTTTTATTCACAGAGGGGGTGCAGTTTGATACACACATGGCTTACTACTACCTTACAATCAAATTTAATATACAGACCCCCCCAAACACACACACACACACACACACACACACGCACACGCACACGCACACGCACACGCACACGCACACGCACACGCACACGCACACGCACACGCACACGCACACGCACACGCACACGCACACGCACACGCACACGCACACACACACCCCACACACACACACACACACACACACACACACACACACCACACACACACACACACACACACACAATGGAACAAACAAAAAATAACAATACGTCATGCGGGACATTACGCACCTTAGTGACTCCACCTTGTGGTTGGCTGTCAAGAGCAGCGGGTCCCTCCAGGAAGACCGGGGTCCCCAGGGGTCTGCAGCTCGGGCCGGTGCCCTGTGGGGGCTCGACTTGGGGGCTTCGCCCCAATCTGGGTGCAGAACCAAGAAACACAGGGGGTTCCTGCGCCGGTCTCTCAGGGACCGGAACAGCACCACCTGAGACCTGTCCGAGGAACCGACCCGGGGTCGGGTGCTGGGGCCCCGGGGACTCCCGCGCCGTTGCGCCAGCAGGCCATGCAGCTGGCAGGGAAGGTGGCAGGGTTGCTTCCACTTGCCCCTTGGCTGCACGATGAGGCAATGGAGCTGACAGTACAGTTGACGGGGCTACATCCATGTGCGTATGGGTTGCCTGCTTAGGCAATGCTCGCCGCTGACGCTGCACGACGTGGCGAAGCAGCTTGAGGAAGGTGCGCTCCGCCTCCAGGAGCATGTACTCGTCAATGAGGCGCCATCCGTCCCGCAGCGGCGTCACATGGACCGCCTCCCCTTTGTCCGACGCTGTACCTCCTCTACATGCCTGCCCGATGTACATCCCTCGACAGAATCGGCTCCAAACTTGATGGCATACGCCAAAAAAAAAGAAAAAAGAGTAAGTGTTGCATTGCTGGTATTAGAGCAAAACTGGGGGGGGGGGGGGCATAGAGCAAAGTGGAGGGTCTATCTCCAGATGACTGCACATGTCCCTATTGCAAAAGTTCCCCCTCCGCCTCCCATCCCTCTGTCCCTCGCCCTCCCCACCACGTTCTCTCAAGCAAGGCCTCTGCATCGCAACAAGATTTCCACCTGCCAGCTGCACGGCCTCGATGGCCATGCAAGTGAGTAAAATTACTGATGTGCGTAAGATGCCCACTTGCCAGCTGTTTGGCCTTGATGCCCGTGCAAGTGAGTAAAATTACTAATATGAGGAAGATGTCCACCTGCCAGCTGCCTGGCCTCAATTCCCACACAAGTGAGTAAGATTACTGGTATGAGTAAGATGCCCACCTGCCAGCTCCTTGGCCTCGATGCCCGCGCAAGTGAGTAAAATTACTGATATGAGTAAGATGTCCACAAGCCAGCTTCATGGCCTCGATGGCGGCACAGCATGACTAAGATGAGCCAGAAGAATAAGATGAGGTCTACTCACCAGCTCCATGGCCTCGATGGCGGCACAGCATGACTAAGGTGAGAAAGATGAGTCAGATAAGGTCCACCTACCAGCTCCATGGCCTCGATGGCGGCACACGTGTGCTCTACGAGGCGGCAAATCTGACCACCCAGATGCTGAAGCTCCGTCAGTGTGGAAGCGGCTTTCAGAGCCTCGCGGATGCTGGTCTTGGCTGACCGCAGAGAGGAGCGGAACATGCAGGCTTGCAGCCTCATCAGCTCCAGGCCCCGCTGTACAGCGTACCGCTTTTCTTTCTGGAGCTTCTTCGACAAATTGCCCCGCAGCCGCGTCAGCGCCTGGGCCCCACCCCACAGAGGCTTGTGGGTGTCACGCTGCGGGCAGGCACGTCGATGCCATTTGCTCCCCATGTATCCAGTACCTTAAATCATCCCCCGAGACCCACACACACTCTGTGTGTGTGTGTGTGTGTGTGTGTGTGTGTGTGGGGGGGGGGGGTGTGGGGGGGGGTGTTGTGTGTGTGTGTGTGTGTGTGTGTGTGTGAGAGAGAGAGAGAGAGAGAGAGAGAGAGAGAGAGAGAGAGAGAGAGAGAGAGAGAGAGAGAGAGAGAGAGAGAGAGAGAGAGAGAGAGAGAGAGAGAGAGAGAGAGAGAGAGAGAGAGCCAGGGGGGAGGGGCGGGGGGGAGACAGAGAAAGAAAGACAGGCAGGCAGGCAGAGAGAGAGAGAGAGAGAGAGAGAGAGAGAGAGAGAGAGAGAGAGAGAGAGAGAGGAGAGAGAGAGAGAGAGAGAGAGAGAGAGAGAGATTGTGCGAAAGAGGGAGCCTGGGGTGGGAACATACTGTAATGCTGTCCATGACACCATGTAGGCGCCCGTCCATTTCGGATAGGCTGGCCAAAGGCACCTGCAACCATGCCCCCATCTGACTTCCAGAGAATTTGAAGGCAACGGCCTTAATCATGTAAGACCCTTCATAGAGGTGGACCTGCTGTTAAGCACACATCACTAAAACTAGCAAAAGCTGGGTCAAGAATAAACAACACGGGAATGGTGGATTTGCATGCTTTGAAAGGCAGATGGGTGCGCCTGTGCGTGTAATGGAAAGAAAAAAAGGCGGCCGATGTTGAAAGCCAACCGCCGAGCGGGGCAAGATTGAACGATTGTAATAATGAAGGGACACGCTACACATCGTTACAAGCGGGGGGAAGTAAGCAAGGAAACAAGGGGCAGATAAGCAAGCAATACTTGCAAACTGAAGAGGAGAGCTCATGTCTTGAATGTGGGGAGGTTTTGCTTTCTTTCTTTCTTTTTTTTGGGGGGGGGGGGGGGGCGGGGGGAGTGGAGGAAGGCAAGCTTGCAACAAACAGCATTGCTGGCAAGCCAACCCCAAGCCCCACCGTCCACAAATGGCTCAACCGCCTTTTGCAAGTCTGTGCTGGGGAGGGGGGTGCATATGTGTGTTTATGTGTAGGAGTGTGTGAATGTGTGTGTGTGTGTGTGTGTGTGTGTGTGTGTGTGTGTGTGTGTGTGTGTGTGTGTGTGTGTGTGTGTGTGCGTGTGCGTGTGTGTGCATGCATGTCTTCGAGGTTTCTTTTTTCCTTTTTTTTTGGGGGGGGGGGGGGGGGCTGTGATAAGAAACCTGGCCCATGTGGGCGCCAAGGTCCTTATCACAGGGATCAAAGCTACCTTGGGAGTGTGCAGTCTGATGACCTCCCAGAAGTTCTGGTACCAATCTGTCCGCACAGCTTCCAGGTCGGCTGGCATAAATATAAACACTTGTACCTGTCGTCCCCATGCCCACATCAGCATGCAGCACAGCCAATCAACAACCAGCGTCTGCACCCCTGACTTCTTAGTCTCTAGGATTTAGAGTAGCTTGGTGTACAAAAAGCAGGGCCCTATACTTTGTGAGTAAAGGAGTAGGCAGGCAGACCACTATGGTACCCGATAACTTTTTCTTCTGAATGTAAGTGTAATAAGGCAGAGCACCATAATGACACACAATTGCTTCTTGTGAGTTATGGACGATCAGGCAGCACACCCCAACGACAAAAATTGACAAACAACTTCTCAAGGCATTGCATACTAAAAACATTTAATTCTGAAGGAGCGCCCTTGTGACCAGATTGTGCCACAATTCATTGGCGCTCCCCCCCCCCCCAAAAAAAAAAAAAAAACAAAAAAAACAAAAAAAACAAAAAAAAAAAAAAAAAACAAAAAAAAAAAAGGGGGGGGGGGGATTTGCGATCAAATAACACAACTTTGCAATTTAGGCCTGATGCCATGACAAGTGAATAATATCTTCGGGCAGACAAACCCTTGAAGGATTGTAACTTGCCACACATGACAGATGAAAAATCAAGATTATGATAACTCAATCAGGGCAATGTTCTCAAATGTCAATTGAGACAGCTGTTGGCACTGCCTGCAATTCAACTTCCAGCCTGTGCAGCATATTTCCAAATGTATCCAGCGTCTGATATACGGCTGAATGTTCTACAGAACAACAAGTTGAAGAAATTGACATTGTTAGAGCTGGGGTTGAATTAATAATGGAGACCTAGGTTTTAACTCTGGGGCAGGGCCAAAGTAATCAAGATCATCATTGGCAAAACTCGCCTTGTATCTCTGCCGATTTCGTCTGGGATCAACATGGTAAACAATCTTGATCTCTGTGCACACAAGCGCCGTCTCAACCATGGCACTCATAAGAGAAGCCCCCATTTTCCTCCGGTGGCTATGCTGACGGTTCTAGGCAAGCAACTGATTGAAATTCAGTTCCTTAGCGGGGATAGGCTTCCACTGTGCGTACAGAACAGAAGTCCCTACCAACTTGTCGGCGGTTGATTTCAACTTTCAGCCGAGCTGGGATTGGCTGGTCCACCCATTCAGGACCTTTCGCATACCATCCATCTCTTTTTTTAGGAGCCAAGTTCAACTGTCGGAGCAAATGAACGAAAGGAGACATTCCACGGCATGAACTGGGCGTCGGTAATGCTCCTCTGATGTATGCCGACTTCTTACAAAACCGCGAAACGACAATCAAGACATAAAAAATTGTAACATTGCTTTTTGAACTTCGTTGCCTGCATGACTAGACTTACATGACCGGGGAGAACACGTCTCGGCACCATCAAGTTGAAGGTCGGCTAGGTGAAGAATTGATGCAGTTGAAATGCTAAAACAACTTAAACTACGATACAGAAGTGTCTCACGTCCATACATACATACATGTAGAAAAGCGCAGCGTTTTCTTGACAAGAGCAAGTTACCCAGGCCAGTCCAACCTAAATGCGCCGCGAGACGGAATTGGCGTCGTTGTACAGCTGTACCTACAAAAATACAAACCATGGGTATGCGGTTAGGATAGGCTTCACTCTTAATTTGAAACCACTCCTTTGTATGAACAAACCACTTCTTGCATGTACCATTCCAAGGGTGGCGTTTTAATTTTCAAACAGGACTTGTACCCAAACTTGTCCTCGGGAAAACCTAGTAGTATGCCTCTTTTGGATGCCCACAAGCGGGTCCTAGCTCAGATTTTGGGGATGCGTCGGACATCCCTGAGGAAATAAACAAATGTGAACTAAACATATTCTCTTTGTGGTCAACTTGGATCTTACGCATGGTC
This sequence comes from Botryococcus braunii, assembly GCA_002005505.1. Classification (NCBI taxonomy): domain Eukaryota; kingdom Viridiplantae; phylum Chlorophyta; class Trebouxiophyceae; genus Botryococcus; species Botryococcus braunii. The sequence goes on from MVGU01001626.1 coordinate 31,459, forward strand.
AGGTTTTGGAACAATATAGCGGCCATGCGCATGAGACCTGATTCATTGCACTACAAGGTCCTCCTGCATGACATTAGGTTGGCAATAGTAGAAGGCCCAGAAACCTTTTCGGATACCCTTAGGAAACTAGGATACTATAAAGCTGATCAGATCAGCTATAGCTGCCAGATCAGCTATATAGTCATGACCACGTGCGGTTTGATAGAGCCTTGCAGATTGACATTATTTCACACGTAAAGCATCTTTTAGATCGTAAAAGCGACATGATATGGGATGACCTAGACATCTCCCCTCGCTCTTGTGCATCCCCTAGAGCCTTGTTCTGTAGATACCAAACGTGGTTCGCTCATCCGCTTCATGTTCCTCATCGTAAGAGTGCCCTCAAACTCCACCTTCCTATTAGTACATTGCGGACCTTTATGCGATTTAGATTAGGGTGTCATGACCAATAAAAAGCTTCCTATTGATGAAGGTAGACAACAAGGCATCCCTCGAGACCAGAGGATTTGCACGAGGTGCTCCTTAGAGCTCGTTGGTGATGAGCATCATCTGTTGTTCACTTGTCCGGCTGTACAACATGTTGTACATGTACGGCAGCAATTTATGCATCTTTTTCAACAAAGGAGGCGATCTGTACAAGCGTTTATGTGGAAAGAAGACCTGGGTTTATGTGGCAAGAAGGCCTTCAAGGGGTTGCCAAATTTGTGACTAGTGCACTTCAGAGCTCTGAAGTGCTCTAGAGTTAGATAACTCGAGTTATTTAACTCTCCCAGGTGCTGTGCGACCTTAGTTGGCTAGGCATGGGTCAATCATTGTATTGCCGTCCTCTTCAGCCCTATTGCCTTGTCCTGGATGTAATATTTCTTCCTTCCAGCAGTATCGATACTATCAGATGTAAGCTTTTCCTTTCTTTCCTCTATCACATCACCGCACAGTACCATAGAAAAAGGAATGGGGGCGAGAGCCCTAAACTCCCATGGCCTGTACATGTACATGTACTGTTGCTCATTCCGACAAAGCAGGGTTCCCACGCATGCCGCCGCCGGTGTATTTGGAACCACCAGTTGCTCTTAGAAGTAATTACCCATTTTCTAAGTGAGTGTTGTGCTGCGGGTACCGGTGCGAGCGTGGGTAACCTGATGGGGGTTACCTGGCCCTGATACGGTACAGTCCGGCACTCGAGTTGCAAGTGGTGGAACCTCTGAAAACCTTCCAGCTAGCTGCTGAGCTGGAATGTAAGTCCTACATTAACGTATTCCTTATGGAATGTAGGACGAGTCTTAAGGGATCCTTTAGGATCCCGCAAGGACTGGCTGGGCTGGGTCGCCCTGTGGACGGCGGAGCCGTCTAGCTCACATCCTCCAACTTTTAATCTCTGATTTCTGTACGGATAGCAGCCTGAACAGTGAGCGCCAGTGGCCAGTGGCCCCAATTGCCCCATTGGTGTTGGAGGGCCGGCCACAGCACGAGTACGTAGAGTTCTCAACGACAACTGTTATGATGGGCACTGCAGCGAGGTCGAATTTGTATGGCATTTTTGGCACGAATTTCTCCCCTTTCGGGTCGGGATGGTCCCGATTGTGGCAAATTTCGGACTGAAATGTGACCTCGCTGGAGGTCCCAGTTATAGCAGCCCTAGGCTGGCAGTGAGACCTCCCAGTATGTAAGTACGGCCAAGAAGCAAACCGTGCTACCAAGACACAAATCGGGGCCGCCACGCTTGCTTCCCGTGCCTGCCATAAGACAATTAGAAGGGCTCATCCGTTTTGTTGGCACGCTTTAACGGCGGCCAGCGGCTCTTCCGTGCTGTCCATACGGAGGACCGCCATTGGGGTGCGTAGGGAGCTTGGGGTGGAGCGCTGTTTGGTTATGAGACCGCTTCCGTTGGCCTGATCGCACAGGCCACTGATTGCACAGGAATGTCTTACGGTCCCTGCTGCTTTGTGTTGGTCTTATTTCAAGTGCTGCTGCGGCTATGGGCAGCCACCTGCCTGCTCATAGGGGAGGGAGGGTGGGAGGGAGGGAGGGAGGGAGGGAGGGAGGGAGGGAGGGTGGGAAGTAGGGAGGGAGCGAGGGAGGGTGGTGAAAGAAATGTAGCCTCGCTCCTGGGGCTTCTGCTCTTGCTTACGTTTAGCAATAGAATTTTTAAACTTGTCAAGCCACAGAAGGTTTATTAAGAAGGAGAGCTTTTCGTTGCTTTGCTCGAGATGGGAAAGCAGTTCAGAAGCTGTGGTTGTTGATAGGGCAGAGCTTGTGATTCCCAGGGTCCCCACTGGGGGCCCCCCAGGGGCAAAACTACCACCGTACGGGTCGCTTGCTTCGAGCAGATCCCCCGCGCTTCGCATCCTTGAAGGATAACTCTGAAAACGGATTTTCCGGTGGTAGAGGATGCAAGCTTCGTATAAACTCGTTGTGAATGCTCGCCACAAGTTCTTGTTGCATTGTCGGACTCTATGATGACTTTTGGTGTTTCCGCACAGACTTGGTTGCTCTCTTTTGCAAGATTGAGGAGGAAGTGATATGGACTCTCGCACGTCTTATAGACCTACTAATATGGGTTATGAATACGTTTTTGACCTACCAGGGAAGTGTGGATATGTATGTAGTACTTGCAAGTGGCCTGTCGCGGATCATGATGACCTCATTTCAAAGGCACGTGGACGTAGAAACCCTTGACGGCCCGACTAATTCAAGTATCTGAGGACTGGAAACTGGAATAAACGTGGTCATTTGGGTTCCTCATTCACAGCTTAAGCGTGTTTTCTATGATGCAGAACTTCACGGGACGGTTCGGAAAGGCATATCTATTTCAAACGACGTAAGCTCACACTTGTGGCATTTATTTGGGTACTCTAAAAGGGGATCTTTGAGTTTGTTGATTCGCTGGTGGGGGTTTGCAGGGTCAACTACATTTTGGCACCTGCCGAAGACAGGATGCTTATTACTGGACTGCATACTGTTGCAGATATGAAGTGCAGGGGCTGCAATTCCGTCCTGGGTTGGAAATACGTAAGGCCTTTTCTGCTGCAATGTCGTTGTAACGTAAGGATGCTGTAAAAAGTTTGATACCCTTTCTTATTTCAGTCTGGTTTGTAGGGTGACAAGTGACGTAATTGGGGTTTGGGAGACTGTACAGGAAGAAGCATTTGAACCCACCCAAAAGTACAAAGTAGGAAAGTTCATTGTGGAAAGAGCGCAAGTCGAAAAGGTCGACCTAACTGATGTATTACCAGAGTCCCCTTAATGGTATGACGACCTCTTTCTTGGGTGATTGAGGTTCATTCAGAGCACTCCTCCATTTCTAGTCTTTTATTGCCCACTCTTGTCGGGGGGAGTGTGAAGGCATCTTTGTCTGTGAATGTAGAAGCTTGCCTGTGCCACTATCTTCACCGCTACAAGCACCTGAGCATGTTCGTCAAAAAAGGGAAATCACATCTCCCATCTAACCTTTTGTGTGCTGCTTCGCTGTTCCATGTTGCAAAGGACTCCTTGGTGTCAAATCTAAGCGTGTGCCTCGGCCATATAGTGCTTTTTGAATGTGGGAAGGTGCTGACCATGAGGTTGTGGAAGGGTGGTGGTCTGAGACACTCCTAGTTATAAAAAGTTATGCATTCTCTGGACTGATGTCAGTCGGGATGCGTAGACTAAATCTTCCTTGTCTGACGATCATTGATGTAGCTGTATTGTATTCGTTGGAAGCCGAGCTAGCGGTCTGTACACTACTGCTTATGTAATCTTTAGGGTGTTTTGAGTCGACAGTTAGCCTCCTAGTCCTAAGGCGCTCTGCCGGTTTTGGATTTATCGCAGAGGGAGCGCTGGTGATCCTGAGTGTTTTGAAAGTGGGTTTTGTATTGCACTTCTTCTTGGTTCGCCACCTGCAGGTTCAAAGGTTGGCGGTGAGAGGTTGCTGTTCTTAGACTGCTTATGATGAGGCACAGTACCGAATACCGGTTTTTGGAAGGGCAGGACAGGTTAGTTTTTCAGCAATGAAGTCTACGTTATGCAATTTCTCGGGAGTGGGTTTGAATGGCCCCTCTCAATTCCCCAGCGCCTGAGGAAGACCTCTGTTAGAGTACATAATTTGCTCTTCCTGGAAGCATTCTGCATTTTAGCCTGTAAAGTGTGTTTGATGATGGTCTAAGTTAACATCAGCGGGGTCAATCCATCGTTCTTAAGCTCTTAGGGGAGTGCTATTGCATGAACATCATCTTGGCCTGCCAGCGCAGCTGACCATGGTTTGCTTACTGTAACAAGATAGCTATCGTTGCCAACAAAGTGAGCATGTGAAAGTGGGTTTTGCACCGCAACCATGTGAGCATGCAGACAGTGAAGGATGGGCAGCTGTTTTGGCAATCATTGCGCAGGGGGTTCTCTTCTTGGTGGGGGTTTCCCAGGATAGCAAAGTTCCAACTGCTTATGTTGGTCTGCATACTATGTACTTGTATTTACAGTCTGAAGAGAGATGTCAATTCTTGGAGTCACAAGACACTGGAGTGCTTGGCAAGATGGCAGAAGCTGCCATCAGCGCCAGCCACAACGCCTGTGAAGGGCGACAGAGAGTATCCAGCAGTTTTACATCGAACTTCGTGAGGGCTAGGGCAAGTAATCGTACTGCCACATTGGTACCTATCACTGTGTATTCCTTGGTTAGGCATCAGACAATTTCTGGTGCATTTCTTGTGATCTTCAATGTGTACGGAGAACTTTGTTGTGTGGAGTTGATTGCGCTCTTCGATCCAACAGGCAGGGTCATTTAACTACCTTGCTGAGACATGTAGATTACGTGAGTTTTGACTGATGTATGGCACTATCTCGTGGTTATTGAAACACGTGTAAGGAGACAGGATGTGGCCACTCACTTGTGACTATGTATTTAAAACAAGGTTGTACCTGGAGTTTTACGGTGGGCGGTTCAGTGGCTTTCCCGAGCTTTTTGCAAAAGGTGATAAGACTCACCACCAAAGACTGGAATTGGCTTACCCGCCGTCTTAGCTGGGTCGTGTGTGTAAGTAACGTGTGAGTCAAATCGCGCCCTCTCCTCTCTCTCTCTCTCTCTCTCTCTCTCTCTCTCTCTCTCTCTTTCTCTCTCTCTCTCTCTCTCTCTCTTTCTCTCTCTCTGGCCGTTTGTCTGTCTGTGTGGGTGTGTGTGTGGGGTGTGTGTGTGTGTGTGTGTGTGTGTCCCTCCCCCTTCTCTCTCTCTCTCCCTCCCTCCCTCCCTCCCTCCCTCCCCCCCTCTTCCTCTCTCTCTCTCTCTCTCTTTCTCTCTCTCTTCTCTCTCTCTCTCTCTCTCTCTCTCTCTCTCTCTCTCTCCTCTCTCAAACTCTCTCTCTCTCCCCTCCCCCTCCTCCCTCCCCCTCCTGTCCCCCTCCCCCTCCCCCCTCTCTCTCTCTCTCTCTCTCTCTCTCTCTCTCTCTCTCTCTCTCTCTCTCTCTCTCTCTCTCTCTCTCTCTCTCTCTCTCTCTCTCTCTCTCTCTCTCCTCTCTCTCTCTCTCTCTCTCTTCTCTCTCTCTCTCTCTCTCTCTTGTGTGTGTCTGTGTGTGTGTGTGTGTGTGTGTGTGTGTGTGTGTGTGTGTGTGTGTGTGTGTGTGTGTGTGTGTGTGTGTGTGTGTGTGTGTGGTGGGGGGGAGGGAGGGAGGGAGGGGGGGGGGGAGAGAGAGAGAGAGAGGAGAGAGAGAGAGAGAGAGAGAGGAGAGAGAGAGAGAGAGAGAGAGAGAGAGGAGAGAAGAGAGAGAGAGAGAGAGAGAAACGTACACAAACCACAAACCACGTATCCCACATGCTGGTACGCGGAATCTTTACAAATCACCATCACACCTTTTTGTAATCTTTTCGAGTTTGAACTTATCAAGATGGCTTCTGCATCATACGGACTCCCTTGACCACGACACACGTAATTTTATCACCACCACACTAATCCAACCCAGGTATACGTAGTGGCAAAAAGCATGCCTGGCCCTCTCAGATTGTCGACGTAATCAAGCCTCTTCATCATGCCACATTAATGTATTCTACTAACTTTCCTATCAGCAAAATTGTAAGCACTTTCCAGTTTAATTACCAATATCGCCACATACTCATCCCTCTCCAGTTCCAACAACGCCTGTAGCACTTGGTTTCAAGTTCTTTTGACAAAACGCACTTTGATCTTTCAAAAACATCTGTCGGGTAAAACTACTAGCTGCGCGACATGCTCTCCCTCACGTAGATTTCTTCTACCCAGATCTGGACATTGCCCAAACATTGTCGACTAGTTCAGACTGCTCTCTTGAAACTCTCGCCCTGCTTCACGACTGCCCACGAGGTTCCTTATCTTGTGATCAACAATATCATCAACATCATCTCACAGATCACAACAGAGTAAGTGCTTGCTCTTGCAAGTGTGTTCCTCCTCTGGCCTGTAAGGTAACAACTCAAAGCACCTATCGATAGATGCATCCTATGCTATATATATCCTCATCTCACACATCAACGGTCATATGTTGACATATGATCGCGATGTATCATATGATGCCAGCTCCAGATCATATGATGACAATTTTCATCTCACACATCACCAGTCATATGGAGTGTATGGCCTCGTCGCCGCATCCCCACGTCCCGAGAACTTTTAAATTCAAACAGAAAATCTTTAGAGATATAGATTCCAAGAATCGCCTCAGAAGTTGACTCTAAAAAGCTGAAGCCCCATGCAAGGCCTGCTGTTCGATGTCGCTAGCTCTCACGTGGTAGCGAGCCCCACATGGGCGCCCCTCCCTCACTTCCATGCCCCACTCTTCCCACCAAAACACACTCTTGCCTGCCCTCGCCTTCCATGAACACGTGCTGTCTTCCTTTCGTTACAAACACGTTTCTCAACGCCAAGAGACTGACGGCCGACCCCAAAGACACAAGACTCATCGGCAAATACTTGTGGGTGAATAACATTTTTGCAACCAGCAGGCCACAAAATCCGACCGCTGCGCTGCGACACATCCGGGGATGACCAGAAAGGCTATCCATGCCAAACGGATTACACCCGGCTATAATCCCCTTAATCAGCTGAGATCTAGATGAGGGAACAATCGTCACGCAGTCTCCTACCTTGGAAGCAGAGACAGAATTCTGTCTCCGCCCCGCCCCTCTCGTTTGAACCTACTGTAGCATTCCCCCTCCCCCCCCCCCCCCCCCCGGGGCCACTCTCAACAAATGCGCCCCGTTGATTCTTTCCCTTCCTCACCCTTCCTCTCCTAAGACAGTTGAGAAGGAGGGGGCGTCTGCCACGTTGCTCCCACCCGGAGGAGGGGGGGGGAACGAAAAACATGTCAGAAAGGAGAAAGGAAAAAGCAGAGGAAATAGGAAAGAAGAAGAAATGAAAGAACTGAAAAGGAACAAAAGCACAGAAAAGAACAAAACTGCAGCGAGGCCTCAGTGGGAAAAAAAAAAGATAAGAAAATGGTCCACCGTTCTTCACGTGAAGAACGGAAAAACAAACAACGGAAGGAAAGAAAAGAAACGAAAGAAACAGTTGCAAAGGAAACGAAAAGCAAAGGAAAGAACAGAAAGAAAAAGAACAGAAGACAAGGAGAGAAAACACAAAAAGAAACACGACAACAACAAAACAAAATCAATTACCGGTACTCCGACATCAATTTGTCCGAATCTGCATTCTTCCAAAGCCAAATGTTCCGGACTGCTATGTCTGACACAGCGGGGCTGAGGTTCGGTCATCTCGCAGCAATGCCATGTTTACAACTTTCTTCAGGCTCATGGAAGCCGGTGCGTCCAGGCCAGTACCCAGATGCTGTGGGAGCGGGAAGCCCTCCCCTCCGGGGGGCCGGGCCGCTTCACTCCAGCTGGTCCACGAGGGCGGTGTCCTGGCCAATCCTCGCTTCTGGGGCGCGAGGCCGCTTCACTCCAGCTCATCCACAAAGGCGGTGTCCTGGCCGATCCCCAGGGACTGCAGGAAGCCTCCCTTCTTGGGGGCTGGCTTTTCCTCCCCTTTCTTTCCTGCAGTGGACTTCTTGGGTGGCGGGGTGCTGCTCCTCGCACCGACTTGGCCACAGGTGGAGGTGGGGGAGCCTTTTTTGGTTGGGGCGCCGGCCCTGGTGTCCCCGCTCCCCCCACACTCGATGTCAGAAGAGGCCGGAAGATCCCCCGGAGGGCCCCCTCGGGGAAATCTCAAAAAGGGAAAAAAACAAAACAAAAAGAAAAAAACCCCCGGATACTAGAGTACCTCCTACCCCCTACTCCTCTGTCTGCCTGCACACGATCTTGGGTACAATCCAACCAGGCGTGCGTTTTTGCCACCGGAAATACTTGGTGAGAAATGCAAAAGCATGGAGTCAGCTTGGGAGAGAAGGGTAAGGCGAGAGAGAGCGAGAGAGAGAGGGGGGGAGGGGGAGGGAGGGAGGGGGGAGAGAGAGGGGGGAAGGGGGGGGAGAGAGGGAGGGAGGGAGAGAGGGGGGGAGAGGAGAGAGGAGAGAGAGAGAGAGAGAGAGAGAGAGAGGAGGAGAGAGAGAGAGAGAGAGAGAGGAGAGAGAGAGAGAGAGAGAGAGAGAGAGAGAGAGAGAGAGAGAGAGAGAGAGAGAGAGAGAGAGGAGAGAGAGAGAGAGAGAGAGAGAGAGAGAGAGAGAGAGAGGAGAGAGAGAGAGAGAGAGACAGAACGGTTAAAGCTTGACGAAGAAGTGTGAAATGACGCATGGGAGAGATTGGAAAGGAGGATAAAATTTTTCACAAGGTTAACATGTGCGTTCACCAGCACACACAATGGCATACATACGGTAGAGGATGTATGAAAGGAAAGGTGAGGGGCGGACCACGACGGGGAGGCGGGGAGACGCTCCCGCAGGGGAGGCCGCCCGACCTCGGATGGTCAGCATCTGCGGGGGTAGCTTTGAGATGGAGGGCGGTCTCTTCCTCTGCGGTGGCGCCGCCTCCTCCTTCTGCAGTACACAATTCCCCTTTCCGGTTAGTGTACCGCCTAGCCGCCTTGCATTGGACGATGCTCGCGCACGCACGCACGTCCCCAGAAACGCACACCAGTTCACACACCCCTCCCCCCCGCCTGTGTGCGTTTGCGCACACATATCAGTGCTTTCATACCAGTTCACACCCCCTCACCTGTGTGCGTTTGCGCGCGTGCACACACACACACACACACACACACACACACACACACACACACACACATACACACACACGCACGCACGCACACGGGCGCGCACACATGTTCTGAAGGCTTCATTTTTTTCTCAAAAAAACTTCAGCACACGCACGCACTCTCTCTCTCTCTCTCTCTCTCTCTCTCTCTCTCTCTCTCTCTCTCTCTCTCTCTCTCTCTCTCTCTCTCTCTCCCTCTCTCTCTCTCTCTCTCTCTCTCTCTCTCTCTCTCTCGCTCTCGCACGCCCGCGCGCGCGCACACAACTACCAAGTCGCGCAAACCTCCATGAAGACAATCGAAGGCTGAGCACTGCTGCAAGGGGCGTGGCCTGGCTCAATGCCTAACTAGCAGCCAGGGGTGCTCTGTGGTAGCAAGTAAAATGAGGTACAATGTGTTGCCAACCACGAGACGGGGCTTTTCCGCCTACACTCCTCTATGCAGTACCCCAGGAAGGGCCTTGGTCCCCAAGCGGTCCCCCTCCCACCTTCAGATGGCACCCCGGCAGCGCAGAATATGGCCGAGGGCTGCCAGGGTCGAGAACAGAGAGCGGTTTCCATCAGAGCGCGCGTGCGTGCAGGCGGGCGGTCCCCAGGGTACCCATCCGGAGGGACCCAAGGACGGGGGAGTCACAAACCCGGGGAGCAGGAGGGAAGCAAGGGAAGGGGTGGGGGGGGGGGGGTGGGGGGGGGGCGCTCAGGCGCACCTGCAGCTTCCGGGTACCGAAGGACCGGGTCGCGCGGGAGCCTCCTCGGCTTTCTCGGCCTTGGCGGGCTTGGCTCCGAAACCAAAGAGCGATTGCTTTGCCGGCTTCTCCTCCTCCTCGCTCTTCTCCTTCGCCTTTCCCCCGAAGCCAAACAGCGGCTTCGGGGCGGCCTTTTTAGGCTCCTCCGCCTCCTTCTCCGCCTTGACCGTTTTGGCTCCGAAACCAAACAGGGGCTTCGGGGAGGGCTTCTCCTCTTCCTCCACCTCTTCCGCCTTGGCAGGCTTGGCCCCGAAACCGAAGAGCGGCTTCGGGGACGGCTTCTTCAGAACTTCCTTCACCTCCTCGTCCTCTTCCGCCGCGGGCTTCTTGGGGGCGCCCCAGCCGAAGCCCCCGAGTAGCTGAGCTGGCTTCTTCACTGGCTTCTCCTCCTCTTCCTCCTCTTCGTCCTCCTCCTTTGCCGGAGGTCGAGGCTTCGTCGGAATGCCAAACTGCGGAGGCTTCAGGTTAAGTAAGCCCGGAGGCGGGACGGGTGCTTTCAGCTTACCTCCGCCAAAGATTGACCGTGGTACCGCCTGTACCACCAATGGTAACATCCGATTAGCATGTTAGAAGGCTCTCTGCATGCAGCGGTGCCGTCCATTAAAACCCACACGCCCACCCGCCTTCTCTGAGCTTCGCAGAACACATTGATAGTGACTGGGGGAGGGAGGGTCGGAAGAGTGAGCGACACACACACACACACACACACAACACACACACACACACACCACACACACACACACACACACTCACTCCTCTCCCCCCCTCTCTCCCTCCCCCCTCCGGTCTCTCGCTCGCTCTCCCCCCCCCCCTCTCTCTCTCTCTCTCTCTCTCTCTCTCTCTCTCTCTCTCTCTCTCTCTCTCTCTCTCTCTCTCTCACACACACACACACACACACACACACACACACACACACACACGCACACACACACACACACACACCCACACACACACAATACACGTGGGCCGAGTACTCCAGAAGCTGACAAGGGGTTTGGCCTCTCAGAGACAAAAGTTTCAGAAACAAGAGCATGTAAAAAAGGGTTGGAAAGGGGCTGTGACCTTGGGGGCCTCCGGGGCTTCCTCCGCATCCGGTTCCTGCGGGGCCGCCTTGGAGGGCACCAGCTTGGGGTACCAAACAAGAACAAGGGTGACGACGACTTGGATTTGGGCGCCGCCACTTCCTCCTCCTCTTCCTCCTCTTCCTCCACAGCTTCTGCCGGCTCCTGCCCAATCACGGCCTTCGGCAAAACCTGCAGGGAAGGGCCCCAAGACCACATCAGACCCCCATTTTTTTCCTTTTTCCTTTCTCCTCCCCCCCCCCCCCCTTTTTATGGGTTGGGGTGATTCTCCCCAAAATCAGCAGAGGTGGGGCCCAAAACCACCGTCGGGGATCAGGTTTTATATCATTGACCCCAAAAACATGTAGAGGTGGGGCCCAAACCTACACATGCTCGCACTATCTGCGGTCTCATCCCCAAAATCTGCAGATTTGGGGCGCAAAGAGACGTCACGTGCCAAAACTTTTACAGGTTAAACTTCAATATATCAGTCTCAGACTAATTGCGGTCGTACCCCAAAACCAGCAGAGATTGGGGCCCCAAGCGCCATCAGATCCCCTGTGCAGAATTTGCGGTTTCACACCCCAAAAACCCTCAGAAATGGGAGCCCCAAGCCCCGCTGCCCAAATTCTGTGAATTCACCATGAAAATGTCTCCTCTCACATCCAATCAACCCCTCACGTTCCATATTGTCACCCCCTCCCCAGTGAGAGCTGAACAAGCTTTGCGATTCAACAGTGACGCACAGAGAGCAATTGCAGGGCCATGCCCAGTGACCAAAAAAAAAACTCCATGGCGATGAAGCACAAGACACAAAAACAATCACATACATGAAATTCAGCGACACATATATTCATAGACATGTACTTCACGGACGCAGGGATTCATAGACATGAAGCACAAGACGCAGAAATTCCATAGACATGAGCGTCACAGGGGGAGGAGGGTTGGGGAGAAGGGGGGGGGGGGAGGGGAGGGGGGAGGACCTGCTTGAGAAGCGCTTCAGCGGCTTGGGGTTCGGCTTCCGGATCTGTCCAAGCTTCCACCAGCACATCCTCCTTCGCCAGCTGCAGCAGCTTGGCTGCAGCTTCTGCCACCTGTTTACAAGGCACTTCGCCCACCACAGGCTCAGTGTTGTGGTCCCACCTCAGGAAGGCAGGCACGTTCTGGGGTTTTGCCTCCAACCGCCAACTCTGCTCCCTTTGCTGAATCTGATCCCCCTTTTTTCCCTTTTTTCTGGGGGGGGGGTAGGGCGGGGGGGGACTACTTTAACACATCTCATGCAGTGCATGGATGCACACACACACACACACACACACACACACACACACACACACACACACACACACACACACACACACACACACGCACGCACACACACACATCCACCTGCACTGCCGCAATGGTGTGCCCTGTCTCTCCATCTGTCTGGTTGGTTGTCCGCCTATCTCCTTGTTATGTTTTGTAACAAAACCCAATCTTACCCTGACCCCTCCCACCGTTGATCCTCCCTTCCTCCCTTCCACCCCCCCCCCCCAAACGCATTTCTCTCCCTCACTATCTCCCTCACTCTCTCCCTCTCCACCCTCTTTGTGTGTGCATGTGTGCATGTGTGTGTGTGTGTGTGTGTGTGTGTGTGTGTGTGTGTGTGTGTGTGTGTGTGTGTGTGTGTGTGTGTGTGCGTGTGTGTGTGGGGGGGGAGGGTGGCTTGGTGTGTGTTGCATGCACGACTGACAGACGGAATGAACCACGATGCCAACTGAGGGAAGGAAAAAAGAGGGCCCCGTGTCCATGGAAGAAAACCAATGTGAGAAACCAGGGAGAACCAGGTGGGAATCGAACCTGGTCCTTTGAAACCTTTACCGCGGCAGGCAGTGAGCCCTGAGGGCCCAGGACTAGGCCACCCTCACCGAATGACAAATTGTCATCGTATTTGGCTGTTCTCAAGATGGCAAAGGGAAGGCCACTCCCGGCTACCTCCTGTACAAAATACCCTCACACCGCCCATTACTTTACAGGCGTGCAGTGTAGGATTCTGCCCATTAAATTTCACCCGTGCAAAGGAAGATGCTGCCCAATATTCTTCAGGCGGGCAAAAAAGGAGGGTTCTGCCCATTAATTTTCTGGCGTTCAAAGGGGGATTCTGCCCATTAACTTTTCAGGCGTGCGAAGGAGGATTCTGGATTCTGGCATGCTGTGGTGAACAACGCAGGTCCTGTCCTCCCCTCAGACTGCGTATGCGTATTCACAGGCACGGCACCGAGAGAGAGAGAGAGAGAGAGAGAGAGAGAGAGAGAGAGAGAGAGAGAGAGAGAGAGAGAGAGAGAGAGAGAGAGAGGAGAGAGAGAGAGAGAGAGAGAGAGAGAGAGAGAGAGAGAGAGAGAGAGACGACGAAAAGGGCGGGGGAGGGCCAACCTCCTCCAGCTTGCTGGGGGGAGGGAGGCCTCCGGGACCGCGGGAGGGGCCGCCCCCGCCGAAGAAACCGCCCCCGCCCCCGCTGCTGTAGGGAGCCACCAGCAGCAATAAGGAGGCCGAGCTCTCCTTGGCAGCCGCCAGAACCCGCCCCACCAGCCCCGCCTCCGCCTTCCCCTTGACACCGGTGTCTCCAGCCACCAGCACCACCCTGCCCCTCCTGCCCCGCCCCCACTCCCCCCTTGCGCTCGTCAGTTCGCTCACCTCCTTCGAACACATCCGCTCCCGCTTGTGCATGTCACATGTTTCACACCTCATCAACCCCCCAGTGCATGTCGCATGTTCCGCACCACATCAGCTCCCGCTTGTGTACGTCACATGTTTCACACCTCATCAACCCCCCCGCTTGTGCATGTCACATGTTCCGCACCACATCAGCTCCCGCTTGTGCATGTCACATGTCTCACACCTCCTCAGCCTGGTTTGTGCGTGTCGAATGTCTCGGACGGCATTTGCCCCCGAGGCCATGTCACCTCTTGCGGAAGGCGTCATGCACCCCCCTCCACCCACTTGTTTTCCCCCCCTTCATACCCACCACCCCCCCCCCTCTTTTTTGGTGGCAGGCGGGGCCAGGAGCCGCGAATTTCATGTGTCCATTTCTGCTCTGCTTGTGTCCCTATGCCCCTGTCAGTAATTCAACCAGCGAGTTGTCAAACGAGAGAAACGTGGAGAAAGCGATCGACGACCCCCTCGCCCCCCCCCCCCCCCTGGTTCTCCCCATATCTCCTCCCTCCCCTCCCCCATCTCCCCCGCCTCTCTCCCCAGACGCCCCCCCCCCCCCCGCGCGCACGCGCGAGCGCACACACACGCACGCACGCACGCACGCACGCACGCACGCACGCACGCACACACACACACAGACACGCACACACACAGACACACACACACACACAGACACACACGCACACACGCACACACACAGACACACAGACACGCACGCACGCACGCACGCACGCACACACACAGACACGCACACACACAGACACACACACACACAGACACACACACACACACGCACACACACAGACACGCACGCACGCACGCACGCACGCACGCACGCACGCACGCACGCACGCACGCACGCACGCACGCACACACAGGAAAGACCGCCGGAGAAGGGGTAACATCCACATGCTGTCACGCACATACCAGACCCGCCCCGGGGGGGGGGGGGGGCAAGCAGAGCTCAATCATCAGAAGAGAGTCAGAAGCGGAGCACAACAAAGGGAAGGAGAGAAGCAGAAGAGAGTCAGAAGAGTCAGAAGAGAGGGCGCACTTGGGGAGGGCAGCCGCGATGGAGTCCTCGTCGGCAAAGTCGACCTCTACTAAGCGAACCTTGCCGGCATCCGCCCCCTTCAGAATCTCAAAACGCTTGGCAAAGTCCAGCAGCGCCAGCCCCTCTGCTTCGCTGGCCACCCCTGGCAAATCCCCCCTCCCAAAAATAAATAAAAAAGAAAGGATAAGAAAACCCAAAAAAAAAAAAAAGAAAAAAGAAAAAGAAAAGGAAAAAAACACAACAAATTAAGCCACAGGGGGGTCCTCCCAGCGGCTGGCCTACTTGGTTGTCACACCTCGGCCCCACAACAGTCTGACCACCTGCCTCAGAGGGCTGGGACAGGGAAGCCAGGGGAGGACACGCACGTGCACGCTCTCCCCCTGCCACCCTTTATCTCTCTCCCCCGCACCCCCCGTGTGTGTCTACCTGTCTGTCTGTCTCGCCCTCCCCCCTTCTCTCTCTCTCTCTCTCTCTCTCTCTCTCTCTCTCTCTCTCTCTCTCTCTCTCTCTCTCTCTCTCTCTCTCTCTCTCTCTCTCTCTCTCCCTCCCTCGCCCTCTATCTCTTCCTCCCACCCCATGTGCGTGGGTGCGTGTATGTGTGTATGTGTGTGTGTGTGTGTGTGTGTGTGTGTGTGTGTGTGTGTGTGTGTGTGTGTGTGTGTGTGTGTGTGTGTGTCCCTCCCTTTCTCTCCCTGGCGTGCGTGCGCACGCCCGCGCACGGACCACAGACACACAGACACACACACACACACACACACACACACACACACACACACACACACACACACACACACACACACACACACGCACACACACACACCACGCGCACGCGCGCACGCGCACGCACACACACACACACACACACACACACACACACACACACACACACGAGAGAGAGAGAGAGGAGAAATGGAGTGGGGCACAGTGGGAGAGGGGGTGACATCGAAGGGGGGAAGGGGGAGGGAGAGAGAGGTGGGGGGGGGCGAGAGGGAGAGGAGGGGGTGAGGGCAGTTGCACAATGAGAGAGCAGAATCGGTGGGGATACTGGGAATAAGTACGGCCGTCATTCTACCTGCCACAACCTTCTGGGAAATACTGGGAAATACGGCCGTCATTTTACCTGCTATAACCTTCTGGGAAATACTGGGAAATACGGCTGTCATTTTACCTGCCACAACCTTCTGCCCGGATTGGAGGAGCTCCTGCACAATCCTTGCTCCTATCTGTCCAGTGGCACCTGCACGCCCCCCTCCCCCCGCGGGCCCCACTTTGAAGAAATTCACACTACCCATTTTCAATGCAAAAAGCTGTCAGGCTTCAAAACCCAGGCCCCCCTGTCGCACGACCACAGAGCTGCATGCGTGCAGTGCTTTTTGATAAGGCCGTGCAGAAAATGAGGGGGTCGGTAGAGATGCTTGGGCTACCGAGTGTGAGTTAGACGGAGCTTGTTGGGTAGAAATGCTTTGTCTCTGAGTGTGAAGCACCATCCACCATGCCCCAATGACTCATGTAAGTCCCCTGTCAGTGTGACTGCCGGGTCACACTGTTGGGAGGAGTGGGAAGAGAGTGTAGGGCTCTCGCCCCCATCTTCCTTTTTCTTCTGTCATGATGGTGGCTCTGCTCTGAATGTGAGGCACCATCCATCATGCCCGACTGACTAAATTATTTCCCTATCATGATGGTCGAGCTGCACGTGGGTGCTGCACGTGGTGGACATGGCTATGCGGCATATGATGGTGTGTTGGAGGGACTTGGTCCAGGTGGTTGGAGCACCTTGCTTCGTACTGCATTGGCCAAGGTACGTGTCTTGCCAGATGGAAGAAGCCATCTAGACTGAATGAAGCTTCCTCGCTGATGAACAATGCCATTTCAGAAGGAGCCGTGCGGAGCGCACGGTGGCAATGTGGGTTATTCATGCGGGGCTGCAGCTCCTAGAGAACGGCCCCTCGTCGAGCTTGCGGACCATATGCAAGGTTAAAGAGTGGCGTTGTGTATTGTTGTATGTGTTTGGGCAGCACCTGCAACAAAGACATCCCCCCCGCCGAGCGCGAACGGGGCAGCCAATATGGCTGTGCCCGTTCCTGCCTTTGAAGCCCTTGCCACGATCATTGGAGCCCCTCTGGTTCTGTGATTTTGCTTTCGGCCACTGCATTTCGTGGACCTTGTGAGTGCGCCATGCTGTACGTGCAAAGCATGGAACGATCTGGGCACACCCTGCTGCGCTGGTCTCAACAGCGACGCCTCCTGGTAACTAACAATCAACATTCTGACAGAATCCCCTTGGGAATACAATCGTTTTCTATCCTAGATTTATCCAGCACTGGCGCTGTGGTTCTCGGGAGATTGCGAGGATAAGCAATGCAGACGACGCTCCAGGATAAAATTCGGATCTCGTCCTGCTCAAAGACATGTGCGCCTACGCCCGCAACTCAACGTTGAGCTTGCAGAACCCTCACCTCACATCCGACCACGGCTGATTGCCTTTTATATTCTTGAAAAGACTGCTCACATCTTGTGATATATTAGTCGCCATTCAACAAGTTTCCCTGGAGCATAGCACTCGTAACGAATCACTGGATGTACGGCAAGCATCCGTCGGGGCCCAGCGAGATTTCTAGATCGAGATTTGAGTAGCGTTGGTGGTAAGGGTATAAACTTTCGTTGCGATGGAAACTTGCGCTCTGGGCAGCGCCACTGCTCAGGCTCACTGCCAGCGGGCGTTCCAATCCAAAGCCCACTGTCTACCTCCTTCTCATTGGAAGAGAGCCAGACGACAAGTGATATGTGCCGTTTTGGAGCGGAGGGACGCAGCAACGGTGCAGAAGGAAAAGCCGGATTGGACAGGTGGAACTACACATCTGACGGCAGCTGTCGTTGCAGTGCACCTTCTCCCCTTGTGGGGATGAGCGTGTTTGGATGCATGCCTTTTTGCTTGGGCAATCTCATTATGTTCTCACAAAAGCTTTCTCACTGTCTGCCTGTCTGTTCAAGATGCTGTTTTCTAAGGAATGGCATTCTCCCCCACTTTTCCCTGGGAATGGTTTAATGGAGGTGTTGTTCTGGAAAGCTGGAAAGGGCTGAGGGGTTCTTGGTATTCATTGGCTTACCAGCCAGGCACGCATGCACGCACACACACACACACACACACACACACACACACACACACACACACACACACACACACACACACTCACTCACACACACACACACACACACACACACACACACACACACACACACACACACACACACACACACACACACACACACACACACACACACACACACACACACAGCAGTTATGTTGATGATGTGTCTCGCAGACTTTCCTAGGACATTGTTGTTAGAATAGCACAGAGGTATGAGCAACGACTCCCTGCGTGGGTACCGGGAGAATAGTGCATGTGCCTGCTTGCAGAGCTACAGTGGTAATGGTACCTGTGTTTTGCTGCTTGAAGGAGTGCAGGGGTGTCAGGGAGGTGGGGCATGTTGCAAAAGGACTTAAAAAACAGGTGAGGTATCATCTCGTACGCAAATTATAAAACAAGGGGTCAGTGTCAATGGGCATTTTGTGGGGGCCTTGAACTCGTGTTGCATGGATCTGATGACCGCACACTGGACGCTTTCAATGCAGGAGATAAGCTGATGTCCCGCATGGTCAATGCCGCCATTGCAAACAAGTATATGTATGGCTTGATGAAGGTGATGGCGAAAAATGTGATGAAGTCCACAGCAGAGGCAAATGGGATTCCTTGGGGCGACATTGTGCGCCAGTACCAAAACACACCCGAGGTGAACACCTCTTGTGGTACTTCCCTGTTTCTTTTTCTTTTTGTTTTTGTTTTTTTTTTA
>MVGU01001626.1:60000-62500 GCA_002005505.1 Botryococcus braunii
TGGGGCAGCCCGGAACTGCTGGGCCCCCAGGGTACCAAAGGGACTCGGCTGGACAGTCTCCAAGGGACCCTCTTTGGGGCAGGACCTTGGGGAAGGGGGAATGCTGCGCCCTCCAGTTGCTTCCTCGGCCCTACAGAAGGGTATCACTGCTGACTGCATGATGTGGTGGGTCACCCAGAGTTACCAGCAAGACCCTGGGCTTGGGGTGAATATCAATAGCACTAGGCTGCTTAACAGCAATAGCCACAATATAATGATGCGCATGATGTCGAGGCCTCCCCATGGCAGATGGGCTTCGCCGCCATCAATTCCCGGAAAGCTGTTCAGAGTCATAGGGTTGTTTTAGGGTACCGGGCCTTTTGAATTTTAGGTTTTGAGTATACCCCCCTTTTGAGTATCCCCCCCCCCCGGGGGCGTTGTAGGGGTGTGCTAGGGTTCCGCACATTTTGTTGCGGACCCGCCCCATAGGGCTGTGCCAGGTCTTCTCCCCCCTGTCCTAACTCTTCTGATGCAGACCTGCATCATATGGCTGTGCTGAGGTTCGGCGCCTTTTGGCTCTTTTGACGCAGACCTGCCTCCTAGGGGTTGCTGGTCGCTGGAAGAACTCTACTTGCTAGAGCTTGTGTTGACTACGTTTCTTTTATGCAATGAGTGGCACATACACTGTGCCACCCTATGCCAATGTTGAAGAATCATATGATGTACCAATTGTGATTGAGGATGATCCCTCAACCGTTTACAATAATGAAAGCTTTGAACAATCGTACTCTACACAGAGAGACTCAATGGGGTACACCACCAGTGCAGGCACAGGTGCAAGCAGCGGAACAGAGGACAGTGATGCAGAAGGGCGCCATGCAGGGGAGGTAAGTGAAGATTTTCTATACGGGGGTTATCACCACTCTGAATCTCTTTCTACTAATCCTGCTGGCCAACCCTTAGCTGAACTGGTACCTGCTGTGAGCGCAAGCACCTCACCTCCTGGTGGTACGCACTCAAAACTTCCTTTGGATCCTAGTAGTACTAGGAGGGCAGTTAGGATTAATCCTGTGCCTGTTTCAAATGCACCAAGAGTCATACGCAGATCCTCACAGTCTGCTGTTTCTGGTTCAAGGGCACTTACCAGTGGCCCTTTACAAGTTCCAATTTCGCAACATCCTGCTATTTCGATTCAGCCAGCTAGTGTTCTTGTTATTACTAGTGGTGCAATCATTCCAGCAGCAACGTTAGCTGGTTCACAGACAACTGTGTATTTACCACTGGCTACTGGGGGCATGATCCCCACTTCACTACCTGCCTCAACACTGAGCCAGATTTCTAACCCATCTTTGGTTCAGCCAGCTAGTGTGGAGGTGCCATCCAACTTTGTCCATGTCAACCAATTGGTATCATTCAAGTTGACTAACTCAATCTTTGGAGTTAACTTCTGATGAGAAGAGAACGAAGGACCAGTGGTTGGATTTATGGTTGGCAGACCAGGAATACCAGCATTTGGAAAGTGACGTTGCCCAGCACTATACGGTGGCCCCTGACTGAAAGGAGGACCACCCCAACCACCACCACCTGGTCCACCAGGACCGCCTGGACCACAGGACCGCCTGGTCCTCCAGGACCACCAGGACCACCCCCACCAAAGCCACCGGGAACATTCCCACCAGAGCCCGGATAAACAGGGTATTGCGGGTATTTGCCTGAGACTGGTGGAGGATGCCAAATCGAGCTTGATCCTCCAGGGGGACCCCCACTGTATGGTGGCCCACCTCCAGGAGGACCGCTGCCTGAGCTGTATGGGTAGCCACCACCAGGAGGGCCTCCAGCTGGAATTGCTGAAGCTGACGTTGACACTCCAAAGGTGGATGGCACCTGCACACTAGCTGGCTGAGCCAAAGATGGGTTAGAAATCTGGCTCAGTGTTGAGGCAGGTAGTGAAATGGGGATCATGCCCCGTGTAGCCAGTGGTAAATATACAGTTGTCTGTGAACCAGCTAACGTTGCTGCTGGAATGATTGCACCACTAGTAATAACAGGAACACTAGCTGGCTGAATCGAAATAGCAGGATGTTGCGAAATTGGAACTTGCGAAGGGCCACTGGTAAGTGCCCTTGAACCAGAAACAGCAGACTGTGAGGATCTGCGTATGACTCTTGGTGCATTTGAAACAGGCACAGGATTAATCCTAACTGCCCTCCAAGTACTACTAGGATCCAAAGGAAGATTTGAGTGCGAACCACCAGGAGGTGAGGTGCTTGCGCTCACAGCAGGTACCAGTTCAGCTAAGGGTTGGCCAGCAGGATTAGTAGAAAGAGATTCAGAGTGGTGATAACCCCCGTATAGAAAATCTTCACTTACCTCCCCTGCATGGCGCCCTTCTGCATCACTGTCCTCTGTTCCGCTGCCTGCACCTGTGCCTGCACTTGTGGTGTACCCCATTGAGTCTCTCTGTGTAGAGTACGATTGTTCAAAGCTTTCATTGTTGTAAACGGTTGAGGGATCATCCTCA
>MVGU01001627.1:0-67872 GCA_002005505.1 Botryococcus braunii
CTCTCTCTCTCTCTCTCTCTCTCTCTCTCTCTCTCTCTCTCCTCTCTCTCTCTCTCTCTCTCTCTCTCCTCCTCCCCCCCCCCCTCTCTGTGTGCGTGTGTGTGTGCGTGCGTGCGTGTGTGTGTGTGTGTGTGTGTGTGTGTGTGTGTGTGTGTGTGTGTGTGTGTGTGTGTGTGTGTGTGTGTGTGTGTGTGTGTTGGGGGGGGGGGGCAGACTCTGCAAGTCGAGGTTGCATACACTCTCGTTGTCTGGTGGGGGTTGGGGGGGGGGGGGGCATGGTTCCGGATTCGCATTTTATCATTACCATCAAGCGTTGAGGGAGGGCAGGGTACAGGTTGCGCATTATTTTTTCTGAAACGTAAGTTGATAGGGGGGGGGGGGGGCATGATACAGGATAGGATTTTTGTTTTCCTTGGACCCGGGTACATACTCCCTTTATATATTGTAAAAGGTTATGGGCAGTGGCGTATCCTGTAAGCAAGCAGACAGGTCGTAAGTTCGTGCCTCTCCAGCTACAGTCCTCGACGACTGTCTGCTCTTTAGACACATGCAACTGCATGAACAAGACTGGCATCCTTATGTGCCCAGTATCTTTCCAAACCAGTTGCGTTACACGTTGATCTGTCAATGAGCATCTACACACGGATAAGCTCCTGACGGCTGAAAGCAAGTACCTCCCTATACTCAATCAAGACTCCGTCCCTTAGCTGTTTGGGAGACTTGATTGTACACTAAGATGGTTCACTTACAAACAAGCAATCAAACATGAACACATTACCAATACACACCCTGCGTAACCGCACCTGTAAGCAAGCAGACAGGTCGTAAGTTCGTGCCTCTCCAGCTACAGTCCTCGACGACTGTCTGCTCTTTAGACACATGCAACTGCATGAACAAGACTGGCATCCTTATGTGCCCAGTATCTTTCCAAACCAGTTGCTCGACTATGCGGTGATCGCAGCTGTAATAGTCCTTTCAAACTAACGCGTAATCTAGATCAGATTGTACCTTATGTTCGAAATCGTCCGCAACCTAACGTGTCTTAAGGTACCTTATGTTCTCAATGGACCCATATCCTAATAGTGCACACCTGAAGATCACTTAAAGCACAAGGCATTCAATAATAATGTTCAGAACTCAACACTTCCTCTTGCCTGCATGCTTTATGTGTATCTTCTCAAACCTAGTGAATTACGATGACCAACAAACACGGGCTTAGCAAGTGGCTTGGTCATAATGTCAGCCACATTTCGAGCAGATTCTACATAGAGGATGTCTACCTGCCCAAGTGCCATAGCTTCCCTAGCATAGTGGAAGCTTACTGCAACATGCTTTGTGAATTTGGAATAAAGGGGGTTCCGTAAATTGGAAATGCATCCTTGGTTGTCACAAAAGATTTTGGCCCTCCAAGGTGCAGCCCCGATCTCTTCCAAGAAGCCCCTAAGCCAGTTGGCTTCCTTCACAATATGGCCGGCTGCCATAAATTCGGCTTGCACAGTTGAGGTATCAACTGAGCTCTGCTTCTTGCTTCCCCAAACCACGGCACTACCATAGACTGATAGAACATAGCCAGTGGTGGAATACCTGTGGTCCAGGTCCCCAGCATAGTCGGCATCAACATAGCCTTCTAGCTCAGGCCCCTTTCCACCCAGAGTAAGAGCTAATTCTCTGGTATCTCTCAAGTACTTCAGCACTCGAATGGCCTCATTCCATTGTGAGGTAGTGGGTGTCATTCTATACCTTGACAACACTCCAACAGCCTGAGAAATGTCAGGCCGGGTCGTATTGGCAATATATAGCAACGATCCAATCAACTCGCAGTATCGATGACCAGGTGGCAGTGGGGTACCTGCCCCATGTGACATACCATCTGAGGACTCGGGTCTGCTGCTAGCGACGAAGTCCTTGGACATGGGGGTATCAACCACACGCCCATCATCAGCAACGCCAAACTTTTCCACAAGAGCATCAATCTTGGGAGTGCAACTCATGGAAATAGTGCCCTGAACTCAATTGCGTAGGACCTGACACCCCAGGAAATCATTCACCTCTCCCAAATCATGGATGGTGAAGTCCTTCTTCAACAACTCTTTCCCCCACTCAATCTCTGCAACTACTGTGGCAACTATGAGAAGATCATCGACATAAACAAGAATAAAGGACAGGTTACCATCAGGGGCCCTCCTGATGTATACGCCCGCATCGCTCTTGCACACACTATACCCCATCACGCTCAACTTGTCGCTCAAGGTCTTGTGCCAAGCCCGTGGGGCTTGTTTTAGACCGTATAGTGCCTTCCTGAGCTTGCACACAACCCTCGTGTTGCCATTCTCAAATCCTGGTGGTTGGGTCACATAGGCCTCTTCCTCCAACTCCCCATTGAGAAAATCCGTCTTGATATCCACTTGGTGGATCTCAAGATTCTGTGTGGCAGCCACTGCCAGCACAGCCCTCCTTGCCCCATAGCTGCCGGTGGGTGCAAATACCTCCCCAACATCTATCCCAGGGATCTGTCTACACCCTTGGGCAACCAACCTCGCTTTAAAGCGAGTAACATTCCCATGTGCATCATTTTTAGTGGAGAAGATCCAATGGACAGGAATAATTTTCTGTCCATGTGGTCTGTCCACATACCCTAGAACCTCATGGGTAGCAAGGGAATCCATATCTTCCCTCATTGCTTGTTGCCAAAAATCCCACTGAGGGGAGCATTGGGCTTCCCTCAGGTTAGATGGCACGTGAACCTTTCCCAGCTTGACATAAGGTACATTCTGTACCTTATGCTGAGACTCTGCAGTACTGTCAGCACTCCTGGGACTGTTGTCTTTTATATCCCTCAAATCCTGGTTCCCAGAATAAGGTACATTTTGTACCTTATGTTGAGATCCTACAGTACAGCCAGAACTGCCAGAGCCCTCCCCAACTCTCTCTCACTCTCTCTTGGACTGCCAGACTCATGCGCTCCACCATTACAATCTCTCACCTTTCTCAATGCAGATGGAAGCAGCAGCTCTCTCTCTCTCTCCTGGACTCACACCTAGGTACACTACTCGGACTTTCCTGAGCTGCGCCTATTGTGTCAGACTGCACCCCATAAGCATGATTGGCTCCCAGCTCAAATTGGCTACGTGCTTCCCCTGCTGCTGGCACTTCTAGCCCACTACTCTCCTCGCTAACATCTTCTCCAAGCATAGCCTCCCCTGTCTCAACCTACCTCTGCAGATCAGGGAGACCTACCAAGGGTGGCTCACTCACAAGTACCTCGCCTGAGCCAGGGACATGCATGGGGACCCCTACTGAGTCCCTCCTAGCCTGGCGCTGTTAACAACGCTGATCCCTTGTGAGGGTGGTTCTTGGGGGAAGTCTACGTTGAGACTTCCCCTGGAACCTGACCCCCTCCTGCAACTTCTGCAGTTTGTCCAGTTGCGATTGCGCTTCAGCACCCCCCCGAGCTAAATTTTGAAGATGTCCTAGCACTAACTGGGACTGCTGTGAGGTCCCTGAGGTGGCAGGGGAACCATCCTGGCTGCTGGGGGCTCTAGCCACAGGTCCGACTGAGCTCCTCAGCCTGCTGTGATCCTCTGGAGAGCTGGCAGTGGTAGCAGGAGATCCAGTGGGCTTGCACTCCACCACTGGGTCATCCTCTACTTCCCAAAAATTCAGGGGAATGGCTGTTAATGAGCTGGGGACATTGGAATTGCCTACCCTGCCATGCGAGGACGCTCCTGAGAGCCATTGAGGGGATCCAGGTTGCACCTTAGACATACCCACTCTCTCCCCCCCTCTCAAATGCTCAAGGAATGTAACGTCCCTGCTCTCTTTCCATACACCATTGCCTACGTACACTCTATAGGCCTTAGACTGTGGGCAATACCCAGTGAACATGCATGGAATGGTCTTTGGTCCAAATACAGACCGCTGACCTGGGGGAATGTGAACATGTGCCACACAGCCCCATGTGCGCAAGGAAGCAACATCAGGCTTTACCCCATAGAACATCTCAGTAGGGGTCAGAGGCCTGCCTGTGGTGGGGCCCACGTTGCAAAGCAGGGTGGCAGACTCCAGTGCCTCCTTCCACAAGGAAGGGTCTGCTGCAGCGTGCACCAACAGGGTCCTTGTGCGCTCCTTCAGAGTCCGATTCATGCGCTCAGCAAGTCCATTTTGCTGAGGCGTGGATGGAGCTGAGGTCTCCATTTTAGTGCCCTGCTGAGCACAAAATTCTTTGAACTGCTGATTCAGCAATTCTGTCCCTCTATCAGATCTCGCACACTTCACCACTTTCTCATGAAATGTCTGTCAGTACTTCAAGAGCTCAATGAGGGCCTTGGGAATGACTTCTTTCGACTTCACTGCCAATGAGGCTATCAGATGGGATTTTTCATCAACCACAGTAACCCAAAAACGCTCTCCCGTGATGGCAGCTGGTGAAATGGGCCCCACAGTATCCACGTGCACTCGATCTAACACACTCTATGCAGGTCTAGATGAAGCTGGAAAGGGGGGGCGAGAATGTTTCACTTGTATACATGACTCACACTGGGGAGGACACTCTGAGCATGGAGCAAGGGACACATGGATCCGAGTTACCAGATCTTCGTTGTCCAACCTTGTCATACTCTTAACCCCAGGATGACCCAACCTTGCATGCCACAGTAGTCTATCTATACACACGTGTCCTTTCCTAGCATGACACGAGGCAACATGAGGACTGGACTGTGGCTGCGCAGCATGCTGGCTCTTGACTGGACACACCCATTCTAAAAAAAACATCCCTCGCTCTCTGGCTATCTGACCAGACCAGCCAGCTGGGCCTTTCATGGTCGTGTACCCACCTGCACTGTCAGTGAGGAATGATGCTCCATCTTGAATGGCTCCTGTGACAGAAATCAGATTAGTGTGTGCAGTGGGCACACACTGCACATTATGCAGCCAAAACACCTCTTGTCTGGCATTGACCAGACACACAGACCCTGTTGCAACTATCCCTCCTTTGGCGTCAGTAGGTTCGTGGAGTTTCACTTTTGTAAAAGTACCCATTCTTTGGCCAAGTGAAGAGGGAGGGGTTGGGCATGCATGACTGGGTTGTGTAGTAACGACAGATCATTTACAAGGTGCACCGATGCACCACTATCCATCAGCCACGAGGTACTGCAAGCCCCATGAGACGTAGGGGTAAGCACATTCAACGAAACGAACATAGGCTCACCAGCACCTGGAGGAGGTGGTGGTGGGAGATGCCAGCCTGGGAAGAAGGGGAAGATAGTGGACACAGATCCAGGAGCATGTGAGGTTGACACGGGAGGGCCTCCTCTGGATTGGCCAGCATCCCACCAGCTGGCTTGTTGCTGAGGAGCTCCAGGGCCCCACACGCAGCTGGGCCCGCACTTGCAGCTTGCATTGTGCCATGTAGAGCTTGCAGCCTCTTCAGATCCAGGCACTCCCTCCAGAAATGTCCCGTCCTATTGCAGTAGCAACACGCGAGTTCCTCCTTTGGCCTCCTGTCACGGCCTGACCCTCGCCCCCTGCCTCCAGCGTTGTGAGCAGAAGGGCCATAGGGGGCCTGACCATCAGCAGGTGCTCGAGCTCCCACTCCTGGTGCTGCTCTAGCGCCCGGTGCAGCTCCAGCGCCTTGGGGAGGCCCAGGGATTCCACCCTGAGCTGGCACGGCTGCTGCAGCTGCTGCCACAACTGCTGCAGCTGATGCTGTGACTTGCACTGACTCTGCTAACGGGATATCCTGGTACTCCAAGTTCTCAATGGCAGTGAGGATCGTCTCCAGCATGTTGTAGGGGTCTGACTTGGCGGAGGTAATTGCCCAAGCGTCAATCTGCAAGACTGCAGGTAGCCCCTTATACATATACCTGCAGATCTGGCGGTCGCCCAGCTGATGGTTATTGGCCTCCAGGGAGGCGGCAATACTGATGACTCGGTGGCACCATTCTTGCACTGTCTCTCCCTTCACCATGCCTTGTTTGAGCCCCTTGATCCACTTCTCGTTTATTTCCCTGTCCTTCCCTCTAGTGCAGCGCTCTGCCATCCACTGAATGAAGTTCAAAGCTCCCACGCTGTTTGACTTCGTCGTGCCACATGGGTGGGACAGACTGCAAAATGAAATGTTTTACTGCTGCGTTCTCTGCAGTCTTAGGCATGGCTGTCTCCAATGCTCCCATAGCTCCTTTTTGCATTGCGCAGGACCCCAGCTCTTCATGCCAGGCCCTGAAATTAGTGCGATCAGCCTTCAGCTGCGTAGACATCTTGGGATTGGAGGAGTTCATCGTGTATGCATACGAGCTGGCTGCAGTGCCTCCAGTGGTCTGTCCTGACTGTCCAGCTCCTGAGGAGGATGTGCTGCCTCCTGCTGGTGTTGCCATAGTCTCTGTACTGCTGGGATTACTTTCAGAAACCTTGCTTTGAGAACGAGTTTGAGGTTTGGTCATACACTTCACTTCCTCTCACAGCGTTCAGCCTGACACAGCTGATTTAAGCATAACCTTCCGGCGTACACCACAGCACTTTCAAATATTCCACCCTTTCGAGGTCTAGCATGTAACCTTAATATGCAAAATATGCAAAATATTCTTCAGCAATTCAATCGCCTGACCACCCGGACCTACTGACGGTCTCACGATAACGACGACGGGTGATAATCTCAGGTCACTTCACGGAAAAAAAGCTTCCCAAGAGATTGAAGACTCTGTAGGTAGGCCTTCTGAGTGAATATCCAGTTGTTAATTTTTACCTCTTCTTGCCGCCAGGCGAGTCCGTGAAAAACCCAGTACAGATGCATCCGATGATGCCATGCACTCCTGTTTGCCCTTGGCTCAGCTGGAAGGGCGTGGGCCCATAACCTGTAAAATGGTTATGGGCAGTGGCGTATCCTGTAAGCAAGCAGACAGGTCGTAAGTTCGTGCCTCTCCAGCTACAGTCCTGGACGACTGTCTGCTCTTTAGACACATGCAACTGCATGAACAAGACTGGCATCCTTATGTGCCCAGTATCTTTCCAAACCAGTTTCGTTACAT
This sequence comes from Botryococcus braunii, assembly GCA_002005505.1. Classification (NCBI taxonomy): domain Eukaryota; kingdom Viridiplantae; phylum Chlorophyta; class Trebouxiophyceae; genus Botryococcus; species Botryococcus braunii. Next base: position 7,023 of record MVGU01001627.1, read on the forward strand.
GTTGATCTGTCAATGAGCATCTACACACGGATACGCTCCTGACGGCTGAAAACAAGTACCTTCCTATACTCAATTAAGCCTCCGTCCCTTAGCTGTTTGGGAGACTTGATTGTACACTAAGATGGTTCACTTACAAACAAGCAATCAAACATGAATACATTACCAATACACACCCTGCGTCACCGCACATGTAAGCAAGCATACAGGTCGTAAGTTCGTGCCTCTCCAGCTACAGTCCTCGACGACTGTCTGCTCTTTAGACACATGCAACTGCATGAACAAGACTGGCATCCTTATGTGCCCAGTATCTTTCCAAACCAGCTGCTCGACTATGAGGTGATCGGCAGCTTTAATAGTCCTTTCACACTAACGCGTAATCTAGATCAGATTGTACCTTATGTTCGAAATCGACCACAACCTAACGTGTCTTAAGGTACCTTATGTTCTCAATGGACCCATATCCTAATAGTGCACACCTGAAGATCACTTAAAGCACAAGGCATTCAATAATAATGTTCAGAACTTTGTCTGGAATTTTGATGTACGCCAGACAGCCAAAGACCCTCAAATAATGCACAGAAGGTTTCCCGCCGAACAGCTCATAAGGGGTGGCAGACTTCCCCTTAGTAGCTCTAAGATTAAGTAGCCTGACAGCAGTAGGCAGTGTGTCGGTCCACATACTTTGTGGGGCCTTAGCCTGTAGCAACAACATTCTAACCTTCGCCTTTAAGGATCTGTTAAAACGCTCTGCCCTACCATTTTGTTGAGGTGTGTAGGGTGCAGACGTTTCATGTCTGATGCCCTTTGACTGAAAAAACTCGTGTAAATCTGAGTTAACAAATTCAGTCCCCCTGTCAGTCCTAACCACCTTTACAGAGTGACCAGTTTGATTTTCTAAATATAGTAGGATTGCTTTAACATCATCGCCCACCTGAGACTTGTAGCATAGAGCCCTTGCTTCACCAGCCTTAGAGAAATCATCCAGCACAGTGAGCATATACCTCTCCCCTTCTGCCCCCGATACAGGAAGTTCACCAACAATATCCATATGGACAAGCTGTAGACGCTCTGTAGCCGTTGCAGGGGAACGCTGGTAGCTTTCTCTAGTCTGCTTACCCAAAACACACACCTCACATAGTGAGTGACCATGTGAGCAAGGAGAGAAAGAGGTTTCAATCCCTTTAACCATATTTTCTGTCTGCAGTCGTTCCATGTTTTTACTTCCAGGATGTCCTAACCTTGCATGCCAAAGATCATACTCGGAGCACTTGTGCGCAAGACCAGCAGTGTGAGGGGGCTTCATTGACTGACATGATGTTGAACAAAAATACAACCCTCCCTCCTTTGTAACTTCCATTGTGAAGGATGATTTCAGACAGCAGACATTTGTGACTTCACCTACTGAATTAGTTGAAAAACTAAGACCGTTGACGACTCCAGCAGATACTGAAATTAAAATTTCCAACGCAGTCGGAACAAATTCAACATCCCTCAACATACATGTGTTGCCATGCTGATCAACCAAGCATACGATTCCAGATGCTTTGCGTTGCGCCCACATGTTCACCAGTGGCCAGATTTAGACCCTTTGGAATTGGATACCAATGTACATTATTCATTAATCTCACATCATTGTAGATATGTGTGGAAGCTCCAGAATCTACAACCCATAGTGAGGACAATACCTAAATCTGAGGAGTCAATCATGGCCATTCCTCCAACAGGATTTTGAGATCGCCCCTTGCCAGCCATGATTGCAGCTCTCCTGGCACAATCATCTTTGTACTTCTGACAATTCTGCCTTCTATGACCATCTTCAAGGCAGAACCAACAGCCACGAAACTCTGTTGGTAGATCATGAGGCATGCCCTTAGGCCTCACACCCTCATAAGTAGGGGCATTCCTTGGTCTGGGAGGAGGAACAAGGTTTGCTGACGCAGAGGGAGCCTTGTGCTGATCGATTCCTAAGAATTTTGCACTGGCACTGATACGAGACACAACCTCATCCTCATCTTTTCCCAAGCATGAATCATACAGATGGCCTAAATCATGAGAAAAAGCCTTTGGCAGCCAACTGACAATTCCCATTATGAGGCGCTCATCATACACAGGGTGATTATTTGCCCTAAGACCTCTAGCCAGCTTGAACTTCATGGCTACATGAAAACTTCTGAGCTTGGCGTTTCCTGTATGACCCGGGACGAGGGTGTTTAGTCCGGCGGCACTCTTGTTGTGTGTCGATTAACAAGCAGTGGCGACTGTGAGTGAAGTGACTTGACTGGCAACAGTTGAACGACAAACACCCGAAGTGCTTTTGTAGTCCCAATCAAGTCTTACAATGCTTATTGCTCTCTCTCATCACTCAGTAATTCAAACTACTCCATCTACGTAGTTACCTATAGTCCGCATTACCAATGTCCGATAAGCTAAAACATTAGCACTTTCCTAATACACATTATCTAGACCCTTTCCTAATCCATTGTTCTTGTATGCTTAATGCTATGACAACAGTTTACCTGTATGACCCGGCACGAGGGTGTTTAGTCCGGCCGCACTCTTGTTGTGTGTCGATTAACAAGCAGTGGCGACTGTGAGTGAAGTGATTTGACTAGCAATAGTTGAACGACAAACACCCGAAGTGCTTTTGTAGTCCCAATCAAGTGCCTCCTCCCTTCGAGCCAGCAACATATAACCTTTCTAGCAAAACCGTGTCTGATTACCTCATTCTCCCTAATCAACGTGAATTTGGTCTAGATTGGTTCTGGCAGAACTCCTAGGTTCTGCCACCTATTACTCATTCTAATGAATGTTCCCGCTGGTTAATTCGAGCTGATCTGGCCACTATTACACTTCTGAGGGAAAGGCACCAAATGTTCTTTCACTATTATAACACTTCCCCTTGCCTTTTCCTCACAAAAACTTGGCCAAACCAAGAGCCTCACGATGTCCTTGAAATATCTGCCTTGTTAAAGGCTTGGTGAAGATGTCTGCTACATTCCTGGCTGACGGAACGTATTTCACATCAACCTGACCCAATGCAATAGCTTCGCGCGCGAAGTGGAAGCTGATTGCAATATGCTTAGTGTGCTTTGAGAACACTGGATTTCTGAGATGATTGATACATCCATGATTATCACAGTGAATCTTGACTGTCCACGGAGAAATGCCAATTTCCTCGAGGAAGCCCTTCACCCAATTAGCCTCCTTGACAGCTGCACTTGCTGCCATGAACTCAGCTTCTACAGTGGAAGTGGCCACTGCAGACTGTTTCTTGCTTCCCCATACTACAGCCCCTCCAAAAACGCGGATGACATAACCGGTAGTGGAGAAGCGATGATCTTGATCTCCACAATAATCAGCATCTACAAAACCTTCTAATTCTGTATCCTTCCCTGCAAGGATCAGAGCCAGCTCTCTCGTTCCCTTAGGATATTTCAGCACCCTGATGGCTTCATTCCAGTGTGCTGTGGTAGGATTAATCCTATAACGAGAAAGTACCCCCACAGCTTGAGCTATATCAGGCCTGGTGGTATTGGCAATATACAATAGGGATCCAACCAGATCACAGTATCGGTGTCCTGGAGGCAAAATGCTCCCAGCACCAATACTGTCACTGTTGTCTTTAGACATAGGCCTCTGGGTGGCTACAAAATCTTTAGTCATTGGAGTGTCAGGCCCCAAAGACTCCAGATCCAGCCCAAATTTCTCTACTAGTGCATCAATCTTAGGGATGCAGCTCAATGAAATGAGGCCTTTATCCCTGTCTCTCATCACTTGGCAGCCCAAGAAATCCTTCACCTCTCCCAAATCATGAATGGTGAATTCTTGCTTGAGCAACCCCTTCACTCTCTCAATCTCTCCCATGCCCTTGGAAACTATTAGCAGATCATCAACATAGATTAGCACAAAAGACTTTCCTCCATCTACTGAGCACTTCACATAGACACCAGCATCACTCTTACACACCTCATATCCCATGGTATGCAGCTTCTCATTCAGGGTCTTATGCCATGCCCTGGGTGCTTGCTTCAGCCCATACAAAGCCTTCTTCAAGCGACACACAGTGTTACCATCCCCATTCTCAAACCCATGAGGTTGTGTGACATACACCTCCTCTTCCAATTCATCATTCAAGAATGCTGTCTTGACATCCACTTGGTGGATCTCAAGACCCTCTTGTGCAGCCACTGATAGCAATGCTCTCCTAGACCCATAACTGCTAGTTGGTGCAAATACCTCCATGACATCTACACCAGGGATTTGCCTACATCCCTGAGCTACCAACCTTGCCTTGAACCTTAGCACATTACCATGAGCATCCATTTTCACTGAGAAAATCCAGTGAACTGGAATCACTTTATGACCACGAGGCCTGGGGACATACTCCATCACCTCGTGGGCATTCAACGAATTCTGCTCTTCCTGCATGGCAGCCTTCCAGTATTCCCACTGGGGAGACTGCTGTGCCTCTCTCAAGCTTGAGGGCACGCTTATCTTGCTGAAACGCACTCCAGTATGCTTCCCCTTTTCTCCCTGGCTCTCAGCAGTGCTGCTCTCATTCTCTCTCTCACCCACTACTCTTACACTGACTGTCGCCGTACTGCACGTTGGAACGGCCTGAGCAGTTTCAGATTTCCTTCTCTGCTCTCTCTCTCTCTCTTTGACTCGCAGTTTGCCTTTTCAAGCTTACTGCTCCGCACGCTTACATCATTCTCCCAGACACAGGTATCTCTCGGAAAGCTCTTGTAGTCTGGGGTTGTCACACATTGTCTAAGCTTCCGATTCACCTCCTCATTCGCACTCTCACATGTCTGGCGAGTAGCAGTCTCGTCAGTTCCCTCACAAGCAGTCTGAGCACCCTGCAGGATTTGTGTGGCTGCTCCTTCTGTGCACTGAGCTAGTGCCTCTCTCTCTCTGTCTTCCACCCACTACACATGTGCGCTGGGACGCTGGCTCAGCTGCGCGCTCACAGGCACTGCCCCCATTTGTGTGGCTGGCACCACATTGTATCTGGGCTTCATGGAATTGGACTGTGCAGCTCATCTCACATGATGCATCTCTAACATCACTCTCAGGCACTATACAGGTCCCACCCAAACAACTCAGCTCACTTGGACCATCTTCTGTCTGATCAGAGACTATCCCCCTCTCATCGCTCACATGTGATGCAGGTCTCTCGTGATTCTGACCCCTTTCCTGCACTTCCCCTGGTCCCTGTGACTCAGTGTCACATTCTGTCAGCCCCACTCGCTCACAGCTCTCACCCTTCTCCTGTGCCAGCAGGAGCTCGCGAGCAGCAGTTCGATGCTCGTAGCGTTGCGATCTTGTCACTCCCTCCGGGGGCTGGCCTTCGTTGTCAGGCCGCGGGTCTCGGAGGGACTGCTGTGCTCGCTCCAAAAACTGTTGATGTCCTCCACCGTCGGGATTCCCTCTTGCCATTCGACGGAGTGTCTCCACCATGCCGGACTGGTCCAGATCCAGTGGATGAGTTCCTCCCGGTGATCCCGTGACTTGGTCAGTGGCAGCTTCCTCCGGGAGGCACTTCCCCTGACCGACAGGCTCGGTTGCAGCCTCGTCAGGGGCTTCTGGGAGGGTGCTGTCAGGTCTGTTGCTGGAGCAGGGTATGCTGATAGCGCCATTCTGAGTACGGAGTTGGTTGGGACCAGCAGGAGGTTCACTGTCCTGCTGCTGGAGTTGCAGGCCTTCAGGGTATGAAAACTGCTGAGGCTGTGTAGGCAGAATGTGTATTCCCACTCTGGAGGCCCCCCGAATGTGCTCCACAAATTCCACATCTCTGCTCTCCCTCCAGACTCCCCCTTCAAGATAAATTCTGAACGCCTTGGACACTGGGGAATATCCAGTAAACATGCCAGGCACTGCCTTAGGTGCAAACACTCCCCTCTGATGCTCTGGTACATGGACAAAGGCCAGGCATCCCCACGTACGCAAGAGGGAAACATCTGGTTTGTATCCCATAAACATTTCAAAGGGAGTGAGAGGCCTGCCTGTGCTGGGTCCCATATTCAGGAGAGTGCATGCTGTTTCAAAGGCTTCTTTCCACATGACAGGGCTCGCTGCAGCAAAATTAAGTAGGGTTCTGGTTTGCTCCTTCAAGGTCTTGTTGGCTCGCTCTGCTATCCCATTCTGCTGTGGGGTGTAGAGAGCCGACATCTCCAATTTAGTGCCCTGAGAAGCACAGAACTCCTTGAATCTGGCATTAATAAATTCAGTACCTCTGTCGCACCGGATACACTTCACTGTGACTCCTTTTTCTGTCTGCCAGAACATAATAAGGTCTTTGACAACAGACCAAATGACATCCTTAGTTCTCACTGGCAGAACAACCTTCCATCAAGACGCCTCATCTGCCACTGTCACCCAAAACCGTTCTCCTGTAATGGCAGCTGGGGAGATGGGGCCCACTGTATCAATATGGATTCTGTCAACACGATTTATTGCAGGCCTGGAACTTTCACCAAATGGAGGACGGGTGTGCTTCCCCTCAATACATGCTTCACAATACTTTGGACAGTTCTCACACGGTGACAGGGAAGTGTCAATGCCTGTGACCAGCTGTTCGTTGCTCAGGCGCTGCATCCATGGTTCACCCGGATGTCCCATTCTGCTGTGCCACAGAAATCGTTTCGCACAGTCATGCTGCAGATTTTTCTTGGATGTTCTTCACTGCAGCTGCCACTGGTAATGAGTTTTGCACTGGGGCAACAGGTAGGCAGTCATGTACATAATAAAGACCATTTTCTGCTCTGATGGGCATTTTCCAGCCATTCGGGCCAGAGACTGTGGTAAATGCACCCATGCTGTCTGTGGCAAAACAGGCTCCATCACGAAGGGCAGCAGAAACAGACAGGATGTTCGTCGTTGCAGAGGGAACACACTGAACATGATGCAGCCACAGTGGGATACATTGCTGGTTCAATAGGCAGACTGATCCAGTGGCAATAATTTCCTCCTGTTGCATCAGACGTGGCCAGCTGCAGAGGGATGGGAGCAGCATGTACTGTGGGAGCATGGAGCAGTGACAGGTTATTTACAAGATGAACTGACGCTCCACTGTCTACCAACCAGGACTGTTTGGATATTCTCCCCTTGCATGGTTTGAGGACATTATAGGATACCACGTGTGGCATACCTTCTGGTGGAGGAGAGGGTGGACCAGGTGGTGGGTGCAGTAGTGGAAAAATCCAGCTGCAGGGAAGGCATGCTGGACTGCTGGAGGGGGCTGGAGTCCTCCGGGAAGCTGTCCTTGGGGCCACATGCCAGCCAGCTGCTGCACCGCTGCTACCACATTCCTCTGGGTTTCTTCGTCCCTCTGCCTCTTGCGGCAGTCTCTCCAGAAGTGCCCCTTTTTGTGACAGTAGTTGCACGTACCACGTACCACCACCCTGGCCTCTGTGTCTGCAGGCTGTCTGGTCTGAGTCGCAGCACATGCAGCAGGAGCATGGACTGCAGCAGCTGGGTTTGGCTGTGCTGTCATGACCACTGCAGGCTGATCTGGGTCATCGTTATAGCCCATTGCTTCTGCTGTGGTGGAGATGAGGTCTGCCAGCTGGTTCAGGGGATAAGCCACGGCTGTAGGAAGTAGTCCTGGGGAGTTGGCAGCTGCAGGCAGGCAGGCCTTGCACAATCTGTGTGGCCACGTGCCCATCCAGGAGATCATGTCCATTTCGTTTCAGGCAACCTTTCAGATTGATCATCCTATTGACGTACTGGGAAATTGTTTCACCTTTCATGCCACGTGACATCTCTTTCAACCAGTCAGCATTAGCGTGAGGGTTGTAGCCTCCCACAAACTTCCTACAAATATGCACATACGCATCATATGCTGATGGTTTACTTGACAGCTCACCCAACTAGTCTTCAAGAACTGATTCATACAGTAACAACAATGCTGCAGCATTATGGGTAGTCCAAGGCATAGCTTCTTGAATGGCAGGTAAAGAACCCTTTGCATCATTGGCTGCAGTAAATGCATTGTCCCACACCACAAAGTCCTGACCTTTACGCTGCAAGTTTATATGGACTTTGACTAGTGTAGCAATGACCTTGGGAAGGGTGTCTCCTTCCCCCCTTGAAGTACTGGGAGTGCATGGTTCCCTGGTAGGGGTTGATGTAGACTCCTCTTCTGCTGATTTTGATTCAGAGCTGGTGCTGGTACCCTTCTTCTTCATGCTGTTTGGTGCTGGTCAGTCGTCGCTCCTCTCGGACAGTCTGGAGTCTCCGTCCTCGTCCTCACTGTCGTTCTCTGTGACCCACTCGTCCACGTGGAACTCGCCCTCGCCGTAGAAAATTAGTCTGTCAATGAAGTCGTCTCCCAGGCTGCTCAAGGCTAACTCAATGGCTGCGTAGGCCGCCTTCTCTGTCCAATATGCTTCGTGTGACGGTCCTCCCGTTTGCTGTAGGCACCTCTCAAAGATTTCGCGTGTCAGATATCCAGGCTCTCCGTTGGATGAACGAAACTTCCCACACTGTAAATTTATAGGCTGGATATATTGGAAAGCGATCTTGGAACCACTGAGGAGGCGTGAGTGCTCCCCGTCCGTGAGCTTCGTTGACGAAGTCCTTTACAAGAAATGCTCGTTCTTCAATCGTTCGTGGTCCTTTCTCTCCTCCTGCCTTTCTTCGCTCGTTATATGTTGGAGGAGGGGGTGGAGGAGGAGGAGGTCTACCTCCGCCCGTGCTCATGCGTCCGCTTTGCCTCTTTCGCGCCATTGCAGATTACTTTGCTCGAGTCATACATTTTACATGCCCCGCATAAGAGTCGGTGGGCCCATAACCTGTAAACTTCTGAGCTTGGCGTTTCCTGTATGACCCGGCACGAGGGTGTTTAGTCCGGCGGCACTCTTGTTGTGTGTCGATTAACAAGCAGTGGCGACTGTGAGTGAAGTGACTTGACTGGCAACAGTTGAACGACAAACACCCGAAGTGCTTTTGTAGTCCCAATCAAGTCTTACAATGCTTATTGCTCTCTCTCATCACTCAGTAATTCAAAATACTCCATCTACGTAGTTACCTATAGTCTGCATTACCAATGTCCGATGAGCTAAAACATTAGCACTTTCCTAATAAACATTATCTAGACCCTTTCCTAATCCATTGTTCTTGTATGCGTAATGCTATGACAACAGTTTACCTGTATGACCCGGCACGAGGGTGTTTAGTCCGGCGGCACTCTTGTTGTGTGTCGATTAAGAAGCAGTGGCGACTATGAGTGAAGTGACTTGACTGGCAACAGTTGAACGACAAACACCCGAAGTGCTTTTGTAGTCCCAATCAAGTGCCTCCTCCCTTCGAGCCAGCAACATATAACCTTTCTAGCAAAACCGTGTCTGATTACCTCATTCTCCCTAATCAACGTGAAATTGGTCTAGATTGGTTCTGGCAGAACTCCTAGGTTCTGCCACCTATTACTCATTCTAATGAATGTTCCCGCTGGTTAATTCGAGCTGATCTGGCTACTATTACTCTTCTGAGGGAAAGGCACCCAATGTTCTTTCACTATTATAACACTACAAATGCCATGTAGGTCTGGGCATCCTCGATTTCACCTGAATCAAGGAGAAAATCCCATTTAGACATGAGCTTTTGATTTTTACCTCCTGTGAACTTACCTTTCAGCCACTCATAGGCTTGCTTGGCTGAAGGCATGTCGAGCGCTTTATCTATCCACTCGTCGGGAATCTTTTCTGTCACTAGACTCATAGCCAGTGAGTCCCCAGGCGTATCCGGATGTTCCTTACTATTCCTCTTCAAGGCATATCCTGATTCTCTTACTATTAGCAACATTTTCAACATCCTTAGCCCACCTGAACCCATTTATACAATCAACATCCAGAGATTGTACCAATTTCTGGTTGTTATAAACAGGATAATGTGGGTCACGTGTGCTACCTGAGGCAACCGTTGGATTACCACCAGGAGCAGATGCTCCAGCTGAATTACTCATTATGAACACTGTAAATGCTGTGATCAAACTCAAACTTCAGGTGCCTTGGTACGCCAAAGAATAAACACTTGCAAGGACTAAGTGAATGTTTGTTTCAACATCCTCAGCAAATCCGTCAATAATTCTACGTCTTTCACCTTCCAATCTGATTCTAATAAGGTCTTGACCGTGCAATTCAGGACAGAGTACCAAGTGTTCAGGACTTTGCCAATGAAAGTAGGGTAAATACTTCAAATACTAACCAGTAGAAGGAAGTGTCTGAAGGGTTTTTGTCACAGGAATCCACTAATAATCCAGCTTCTACCCACGGCGATCTAAACTAATGTTTGTGTTGAGTTGTGAATATACATTATAGAATGCCTTGTGCTTTAGGTGATCTTCAAATGTACATTATTAGGATACGGGTCCACTATCCACATAAGGTACCTCGAGACACGTTCGGATGAGGTCTATTTCGAACATAAGGTACAATCTGATCTAGATTACGCGTTAGTGTGAAAGGACTATTAAAGCTGCGATCACCGCATAGTCGAGCAACTGGTTTGGAAAGATACTGGGCACATAAGGATGCCAGTCTTGTTCATGCAGTTGCATGTGTCTAAAGAGCAGACAGTCGTCAGGACTGTAGCTGGAGAGGCACGAACTTACGACCTGTCTGCTTGCTTACAGGTGCGGTGACACAGGGTGTGTATTGGTAATGTGTTCATGTTTGATTGCTTGTTTGTAAGTGAACCATCTTAGTGTACAATCAAGTCTCCCAAACAGCGAAGGGACGGAGTCTTGATTGAGTATAGGAAGGTACTTGCTTTCAGCCGTCAGGAGCGTATCCGTGTGTAGATGCTCATTGACAGATCAACATGTAACGGAACTGGTTTGGAAAGATACTGGGCACATAAGGATGCCAGTCTTGTTCATGCAGTTGCATGTGTCTAAAGAGCAGACAGTCGTCAAGGACTGTAGCTGGAGAGGCACGAACTTACGACCTGTCTGCTTGCTTACAGGATACGCCACTGCCCATAACTATTTACAGGTTATGGGCCCACGCCTTTCCAGCTGAGCCAAGGGCAGACAGGAGTGCATGGCATCATCGGATGCATCTGTACTGGGTTTTTCCACGGACTCGCCTGACGGCAAGAAGAAGTAAAAAGGAACAACTGGATATTCACTCAGAAGGCCTACCTACAGAGTCTTCAATCTCTTGGGAAGCTCTTTTTCCGTGAAGTGACCTGAGATTATCACCCGTCGTCGTTATCGTGAGACCGTCAGTAGGTCAGGGTGGTCAGGCAATTGAATTGCTGAAGAATATTTTGCATATCTTGCATATTAAGGTTACATGCTAGACCTCGAAAGGGTGGAATACTTGAAAGTGCTGTGGTGTACGCCGGAAGGGTATACTTAAATCAGCTGTGTCAGGCTGAACGCTGTGAGAGCAAGTGAAGTGTATGACCAGACCTCAAACTCGTTCTGAAAGCAAGGTTTCTGAAAGTAATCCCAGCAGTACAGAGACTATGGCAACACCAACAGGAGGCAGCACGGCCTCCTCAAGAGCTGGACAGTCAGGACAGACCACTGGATTCACTGCAGCTAGCTCGTATGCATACACGATGAACTCCTCCAATCCCAAGATGTCTACGCAGCTGAAGGCTGATCGCACTAATTTCAGGGCCTGGCGTGAAGAGCTGGAGTCCTGCGCAATGCAAAAAGGAGCAATGGGAGCGTTGGAGACAGCCATGCCTAAGACCGCAGAGAACGCAGCAGTAAAACATTTCATTTTGCAGTCTGTCCCGTCCATGTGGCACGACGAAGTCAAACAGCGGGGGAGCGCTTTTGACTTCATTCAGTGGATGGCAGACCGCTGCACCGGAGGGAAGGACAGGGAAATCAACGAGAAGTGGATCAAGGGGCTAAAAAAGGCATGGTAAAGGGAGAGACAGTGCAAGAATGGTGCCGAGTCATCAGTATTGCCGCCTCCCTGGAGGCCAATAACCATCAGCTGAGCGACCGCCAGATCTGCAGGTATATGTATAAGGGGCTACCTGCAGTCTTGCAGAACGACGCTTGGGCAATTACCTCCGCCAAGTCAGACCCCTACAACATGCTGGAGACGATCCTCACTGCCATTGAGAACTCGGAGTACCAGGATATCCCGTTGGCAGAGTCAGTGCAAGTCACAGCATCAGCTGCAGCAATGATGGCAGCAGCAGCAGCAGCCGTGCCAGCTCAAGGTGGAATCCCTGGGCCTCCCCAAGGCGCTGGAGCTGCACCGAGCGCTGGAGCAGCACCAGGAGTGGGAGCTCGAGCACCTGCTGATGGTCAGGCCCCCTATGGCCCTTCTGCTCACAACGCTGGAGGCAGGGGGCGAGGGTCTGGACGTGGCAAGAGGCCAAAGGAGGAACTGGCGTGTCGCTTCTGCAACAGGACGGGACATTTCTGGAGGGAGTGCCTGGATCTGAAGAGGCTGCAAGCTCTACATGGCACAATGCAAGCTGCAAGTGCGGGCCCAGCTGCGTGGTGGGGCACTGAAGCTTCTCAGCAACAAGCCAGCTGGTGGGATGCTGGCCAATCCAGAGGAGGCCCTCCCGTGTCAACCTCACATGCTCCTGGATCTGTGTCCACTATCTTCCCCTTCTTCCCAGGCTGGCATCTCCCACCACCACCTCCTCCAGGTGCTGGTGAGCCTATGTTCGTTTCGTTGAATGCGCTTACCCTACGTCTCATGGGGCTTGCAGTACCTCGTGGCTGATAGATAGTGGTGCATCGGTGCACCTTGTAAATGATCTGTCTTTACTAAACAACCCAGTCATGCATGCCCAACCCCTCCCTCTTCATTTGGCCACTTCTGACGCCAAAGGAGGGATAGTTGCAACTGGGTCTGTGTGTCTGGTCAATGCCAGACAAGAGGTGTTTTGGCTGCATAATGTCCAGTGTGTGCCCGCTGCACACACTAATCTGATTTCTGTCACAGGTGTAACGGAATGCGAGGATTTCCGAGCATTTCGGGACATTTGCGGGAGACGCCCTTTGGCGCCATACTGCACGCTCGTGGGAGCCACGTGGTTAGCCGCTCGAACGAGAGTAGCACCTTCCGTCGGTGATGGTTGCTTACGCCATGCATAGTTGGCACTCCGTCATTGCGTGTGTTTGATGACAATAGTTGTCACCGTTAGCACGCCAGCGAGTGGACGATCTAGGGCTCTCACGAAGGATAGAGGGACATAAGTCGTACATGGGCCGAGTTCGAATCATAGGCGTCCCCTGGCTAGGAACCCGCGAGCCGAGTAGATTAACACGAGAGGACAGAACTGGAGAAACCACAAGGGTAAGCTGTGTGGTGGGGTGGTTCTTGTAAACGCTTGCTTGCCCCAAGTGACGGACCTCGTGTCGCGCCTCGTTCCTTGCTCCCTTCCTGCCTTACTTCCTTATAAATTCCGCTGAGTTATTACATTTGGTATCGGCGAAAGCCGTTATCAATCCTTTGGGGTTTTCGATCAAGTTGTTGGAAGTTGGCAGATGCCGATGCAAGGATCTAACTTTGGGATGCCCCTCGTAGATGAGCTCAGTGACATCAGATAGGTTTAAAAACCTTTCTGAAGACAACCGAAGCCTTTTGGAAGGTTCTTTGCGGGAAGGCTTCGAGGTTACGGATTTGTTAGAGGAGGACGTCGATTCCATGAACCCGATCGACCCTACAACCGAGGGATCGGAAGGCAAAAGGAAGAAACGCCCCTTGTCAAAGGATGAAATTGAAGAATACATTAACACGTTAGTCGAACAAAAGTTGGAGGCTCGGCAGGCTGAGGCCCAAGCACCGATCCCAAAACCGGTGCAAGTGCGTGCTGCCCCTCCTTCTCTGTTTAATGGAAAAAGAGGAAGTTTCATGTTCTTTGCACGGAAATTGGCATCATATGCTAAACTCACTAACGTGCCTAATGCTAAGTGGGTTGCTCTTGCAGTTCAACACTTAGAGGAATGGCCACTTAAAGTGTGGGATGCTTTTGTGCGAAAGTGGGAAAAAGAGGGAGGAGAGGAAGATGCCATAGAGTGGGAAGACTTTAAAGCTTTTATGTCCAAACGGTATGATGCCACTGACACAGTAGCAATAGCAAGACAAAAGCTTGACAAAGTCTACCAGGGAAATGAAAGTGTGGAACGGTATATTGAAAGATTTGTTGCTTTGCTTTCGGATATTGAGGTAGAATATGAAATGGTAGAGCAGGATAAGTTACACTTATTCATGAAGGGTCTTAATGTGCAGCTAAGGTTGGCCAGTACCATCAACCCCGGGACAGGGAAACCCTTCACAGACCTGGATGACTTGTGCTCCTTTGTGGTCAAGTATGAAGGTGGTTTCAAGAGTGCCCATGGGGATGCACAGGGAGGTCCCCCCAAGAGGAGGACACTATCAAACTTCCACACCAATCTTGGTGCAGCTCATATCCCAGAGGAAGTTCAAGGGTCACCACCCTTCTGGGGAGCTGTTGGAGGACCCCCTGGTGCACCAGGGAAGGGAAAATTGGACTCTCGGAAGGTCATCCCCGCTAATAGGGAGTGTTACTTTTGCAAACAGTTGGGCATTGAAGCATGGCAATGTCAGTTGAAAAGGGAGTGGTTGGCTGCTAAAGCTAAAGCGGGAGGGTTCCAACCACCAGTTTTTCAACCGGGTTACTTTCCCTCTGCACCACAGGCCCCACCAGTGGTGGCACCAGTGCAAGGAGGGCTTCTACCACCTCAAGGAGGGCAAGGTAATTGGCAAGGGAAAGGAAAGGGAAGAGGGAAGTGGAAGGGGAAAGGGAAGGGGACCCAAAACTTGACTCGCAAGGGTCATTAATCCCCATTGTTTGGCCTATTTGTCTTCACCCTCTGAACCCTTTGAGTTGGTAGTACCTAAGAAAAATTGTGCAGAGGCTTGCTTGCATGATTTCTTTGCAAAAAGAAAACATGATCCCAGCCTTGGTACCTGCTTTGTTATTAGTCAAAAAGCATGGAAAAGCAGGAGGTTTTTCTTAGAGTACAGGACAAAGGCCAAATTAAAAGGTCTTTCTAGGGGATGTAGGGGAGAACAATTTATGTTCTCGGGCAAGGCAGGAATATTTCCTTTTTCATTTGTGCTTGCATGTGTCATGCCACAACCATCTTGTCATGTAGGGCATGTGGGAAATCTCTCACCACTCAACCTGACTTTTGCCGTTACTGTTCGAGGCATGGAGTTTCGTGCACTCATGGACACTGGGGCTACCCATTCCTTTGTCCGAGGCAAAGTACTACAAGGGCTTAGGTATCACAAGGAAGCAACAACAGTAGTCCTTGCAGATGGGTCATTGTCTGAAACCAAGGGGAAGGTTGACCTTAGTGTTAGGTTCACCCCTTCGGTAGTCACCCGCCATACTTTCTTTGTATGTGATTCTATCATGGAGGGAGTGGACCTCATTCTGGGACAAGACTGGATGTCTCCAAGGGAAGCCACAGTCAGTGTTGGGGTTGGGAAAGCACAAATAAAACATCAAGGGAAGTGGGTAACGTTGGACCCTCACAGGAAAGTCTTACCCTGCACGTTGCAATGGGGTATGACCATAGTGAGGAAGGGGAAGAATAAATTGGACCAATGGAAACTTTGTCTGTTGAATGTTGTCATGAGACCTGAAGAGTATGTATGGGATGAGCAGGAGTCATCCCGGGAGGAAAACGGGCTCGATCCCTCCGACGACGAATTTCACATCTCCTCAACCAACTCCACGGGACCGGGTACCCAGGGCGGGCCGGTCCCGGAATTATTCTCGGAACCCCCAGTGGAGGGGGAGGAAGAGGGAATAATAGAGGAGGAGGAGGAACAAACGTCGTCGTCGGGTAAGCTCACGGGATCCTTGGGACTGGAGGAGGTGTTGAAGGGCAAACCGGAACAATTGGGGTGCTCCTTAGGGAGTACAGTGATTTGTTTCCTCAAGGTTTGCGAGGATTGCCACCGCACAGACAGGTGTATCACACCATCAGGATACAACCTGGCTCTGTACCTCCTAATAAGCCTGCTTATCGTTTATCTTCTCTAGAAATGGAAGAGTGTACTAAAACAGTGGATGAGCTTCTCGCATTAGGGCACATCCGGCCCAGTCACTCACCTTATGCATCTCCTGTTCTTTTTGTTAAAAAGAAGGAAGGAACTTATAGGATGGTAATTGATTATAGAGCTGTCAACCAGATTACCATTCCGGATAGGTACCCCTTGCCCCGGATTGATGATTTGCTTGATAGGCTCAAAGGAGCAAAGGTCTTCTCAAGCCTGGACATATTGAGCGGATACCATCAAGTCCGGCTTAAAGAAATAGATATCCCAAAGACAGCATTTAGAACACCATTTGGGTTGTACGAGTTTCTGGTGCTCCCCTTTGGTTTAACGAATGCTCCGGCCACTTTTCAGCGGCTGGTGAATGAAATCTTCCATGATTTCATTCAGGAGGGATTTGTCGTTGTCTATTTGGATGATGTGCTCATTTTTAGCAAGGATGAAAACATGCATTATGTTCATTTGGAAAAAGTCTTCGCTCGCTTGCGAGAGAAGCAACTCTTTGCCAAGCTACCCAAGTGTGAGTTCATGCGTTCTGAACTTCGATAATTGGGGCATATCATTGGAAGGGATGGATTAAAGGTGGACCCACAAAAGGTGGAAGTAGTCAAGGAATGGCCCGTACCCAAAAACACCACGGATGTCCGTAGGTTTCTGGGCCTTGCAAACTACTTCAGGAAGTTTATCAGGGACTTTAGTGCCATCGCTGCTCCTTTAACAAAGTTGTCAAGCAGCAAGAGGGCATGGGAATGGGAATTGGAACAGGAGGAATCTTTTTCAGCATTGAAGACTGCTTTGGTAGAGGCCCCTATCTTATCACTACCTGATCTTCGGAAACCATTCCAAGTGACATGTGATGCAAGTGATTTTGGGGTGGGAGCCGTTCTCATGCAGGACGGGAAAGTAGTAGCATACTATAGCAAAAAGTTGAATAGTGCAGAGCGTAACTATTCTGCTACGGAAAGGGAATTGCTGGCTGTAGTGTATGCTCTACAGGAATGGAGATGTTATGTGTTAGGAAAGCCAGTCACTGTAACCACTGACCATAAGTGTAATACCTTTTTGCAACAACAGGCAGGACTTAACCCGAGAAGAGCTACGTGGGCTGAGCGATTGCAGGAGTTTGACATACTCTGGGTTTGGGAGCCAGGCAAGACTAACGTCGCAGATGCCTTGTCCAGGGTCCCAATCCTTGCGGCCAGGCAGCTCCGACGCAATGTCGAGCCAGCGGAGCCCGAGCTCAGGAGTGTCAAGCCCCGGGTCGCAATGGACTCCGGCGGAAGGGTCCGCCCGAGCGGAGTCACCCAGCAGCTTGACACGTGTGAACCCTTCCTGGAGTTAGTAAAGAGGGCTTACATGGATGATGAGTGGTTGGGAAAGAGGTCGAACAGAAGCAAGGTGCCTTTCAGGAATGGGATATGGGAAGGAGGGAAGGAGGGACGGAAGTATGTCCCAGGGCATTATGAGGTGAAGGATGGGGAAGGAGTCGTGGGGAGAAACCTAAGACAAGATATACTCAAGGCATTGCATGAACCTTTGTATGTGGGACACCCTGGTTTTGCCAAGATGTATGAACTGGTGAAACGGGAATGGTGGTGGCCGGGAATGACAGAGGACGTGCGGGAATATGTTGCCTACTGTGATTCTTGTCAAAGGGTCAAAGCTTCAAACAAGTTGCCCGCAGGCCTCCTTCACCCCTTGCAAATCCCGACTAGGAAATGGCAAAGCATTTCCATGGATTTCATAACGGGGTTGCCACGGAGTGCAAACGGGAATGATGCCATATGGGTTGTGGTGGACCGGTTAAGTAAGTGTGCTCACTTTGTGCCCACCACCACAAAAGCTGACTCATATGATGTAGCAGTTTTGCTAAGGGATAAAGTCTGGAGATACCACGGATTTCCAGAGGAACTTGTGTCGGATAGGGATCCTAAGTTTGTGAGTAAATTTATGGATATACTCCTAAATTTAACAGGCTGCAAACCTGCACGGTCTACAGCCTATCACCCACAATCTGACGGACAAACGGAACGGGTTAACAGGATTCTTGAGGACTACCTCAAAAATTATGTTTGGGATAAGCCTAAAGAATGGGAAAACCATCTGGCTGTTGCAGAGTTTGCCTATAACAATACATGGCAAGCCTCGATCAACACCACACCGTTCCGCTTGACATATGGACAGGACCCAAACATTCCATTTTCTATGGGACACATGGAGGGGGGAAAAGCAGATCGGGCAGATCTTTTCCTCCGGAAGATGCAAGACTCCCTTACTCTTGCACGGAAGTTTTTGGCTGCAGCTCAGGAGCGGCAGGCGGCCCAGGCGAACCGCCACCGTCGGGCTGTGATCTATAAAGAGGGGGACCTTGTTCTCCTTCGGACGAAGTTCCCAGCCGCCCTGACGTCGCAGAAGTACATAAAGCTTGCGCCGGATTGGACCCTTCCGGGTCACTGCCGTCCATCCCAACTCTGTTTAGCTGGACGTCCCCGCCGCCCTGAAGTTTCACCCACGCATAAACGTGGAATATGTGGACCTCTACAAGGGGCCACGTAACCCAGACCGCCTCAGCATTTACAAATACCAGCCGGGACCACGCATGGTCAAGGGCGATGACGGCACGGAGCATGCCGAGTACGTCGTGGACGGCATCCTCGGTCACCGTCCCTTGATGAAGGGGAACCGGGCCCTCCACTTCCCGGACGGTACCCCAGCCTACCAGTACTGGGTACTGTGGTCAGGTAATGACGTCGGAGACGACTGGGAGCCCTTGGGCATGTTCGACCACGCAAAGGACACCATCAACGCCTACCACCGTCACCAGGAGTTGGGCCCGCCCAAGTGGGGCGAGACGGCCGTTTGAGGCCTTCCCCGTGCTGCCCGCTCCTCCGGTCTGTTACCTTGTCTTTGCTCTCTTTAGGAGGGAGTCCTTGTCGGGTACGCAAGGATCTGCACAGGCAAGCCGGTGGTAGGATTGCAAATGTGTGCACCCCCTCGGGATGGGATTGGGAGTGGGTCGCCCACTCCGGTGTGGTTGGACAGATGTCACACACCATGGCATGTTGCAGCGAGGAGTATGCACGCTTTGGATAGGTGGGGGGGGAGTACACCTGCTAGCACAAGCAATCAGTTGTGGATCCTGGGCACTTTTTTGGTGATTGGTGGACTATGTGACTGGAGGGGACTTGGAAATTGGAGAGGGATTAGGGATTCTTCTATGTGACTGGCAGGTCTTGGACTGTCTATGTCAATAGGGGGGACTTGGACTCTCTTGAAATCTTGGACCTTGAAAGTTTGTGTTGTTGGGACTTTTGGGAACGTTGGACTTTGTTTCTTTGTTTCTTTGTTTGTTTGTTTGTTTGTTTGTTTGTTCCTTTTGGATCATGGTTCAGAGCCAACGCAACCCGAGTCGTTCGGCATGAACTGGAATATGTACCTTATGCGGATTTGTACAGTATGTTGACTTGGGATCATCCATTATGGGAACGGGACTCATTGGGAGCTCTCCATGGAAGTTCCCTACTTTTTGGACCTAAGCACTTTAATTATTCTTTTGTGTTGTATGTTTTTGGATTAGATTTTTATGTTCTCTTGGACTTGGGAAATGGGATACTTGTTTTTCATGTTTGAACGTTTATTTCTTCATGTTTGTTCTTCGAATAAGATTAGACGCAAGTCTACCTAGTGTCGTAGAAAAGCCATAAAAAAATAAATGGCAAGGAAGTGTTGACGTAGTGTTTGTTTGGAAGTGGGGACCCCATGAACCACCAATTCGGCAGGGGTCAGACGGCAGTTGGAGGTCTGGGCCATCCACTTTACCGGTTTCTCTGGTTGTTCTTCTCAGTGAAAATCCTCGAGTGGGTTTGCATGAGGACATGCAAAGGACTAAGGGGGGGATAATGTCACGGAATGCGAGGATTTCCGAGCATTTCGGGACATTTGCGGCTGCATTGAGAAAGATGGTATAAAATATCAAAGATCAAATGTAGATTATCAATATACGTACACGTATATCATCCAGATATTGCACCAGTTCAATCAGGCACACATACTCAATGGTGTCGAACTGGTGTACAATCAGATTAGACTGTTGCTTTCAGGGAATTGCTCACACACAGTGAGTAGAAGAGAAAGCAAGACAATAAGAGAACAGACGAGTCAAACAGGAGACGGCTTGAACAAGCCTTTAGAGAGCGAATGACTTACAACGTTGAACGAACGAACACACACTATATCTAATCTCACCTGCAAGATCCAAAGGTGTCAAAGATCAAATATAGATTATCAATATACGTACATGTATATCATCCTGTCAACGCACTAACACCTTAAGTATCTTGCATGATCTCTACATTACTCCTCTAATACCAAGACGTCACACTGGGTACTTTCACGAGCCGGTACAATCGCGGCAGTTCGATTTGCTCAACTTTGGCGAGTTGTAGCGACTGCTGCAAGCCAAAAAAACATAAACCACCCAAGACCAACTTTGTAGATTGTTTGTTTATCTACGAGAACAGCTGGTTTTGGAGGGTGGGGGGCTTCTCTATGGGCGAGAAAGGAGGGTCGAAGTCGACCGTTTTAGCCCCAGATTTGGCTGGTGCGACAATTCTTCAAAACTGTCGAATATTTTTCATTCACGGCACTCGACCTTGGTGCCGTTAAATTGTTTGATGTCATTTGTAGTTTCACCCCACGTGCTTTTTTCAAGTAATAACAATGTTTTCAGGGTGATCCGGACGGCGGCCACTTCAATGCTCCACTCTCGATTTTGTGCATGTTTTCGTGTTCAATACTATTTTTCCACATTACGCAGAAGATTTTAAGCCGTTGCATTGGACAATTACTATGCAGTCAAGAGTTCATGCGTTGAACACCTTACATTTCCCCTCAGGCCAGCATGCGGTGGAAAATGGTCATTAGGCATCTTGGGGCACTCTAATTACAGTAATCAACACTTAGGCCTTCAAACTCTGTCATCTGACGCCTCCATGCGGTCCAGGCAGATCATGTAAAGCTTATAGTAGGCAGCTTTTGACCCTCCCCCGGCGTCCTTGAGCCTTATGCCCGCCAATTTGGTGCCCTCGTGAGCCATCAGGGCTTTGAGGTGCGTGCGCAGGATCTGGGCAGCACCCGTCTGCTCCATGAGGGTATCAACTTCTTGCTTGGTTTGTGCGGGCTGCATGGCCTGCAACGCTTGGGTGCGTTCCCGGCGGGCCTCTTCTTTCTTGCGTGCCTCTGCTTGCTGGCATTCAAAATGACTGTATTTCAGGCTCGCCGTTTCTCTGCGGTTGTCTGTGGTGGAGCTGAGGGACCTTGCTTCCTTCACAGCATATTGCAGGACCTTGGCGCGCTCGTCGGGAGGCATGGCGGCAACATCGGCAGCAACGTCATTAGTTCTCCACAAGATTTTTCCATTTACGCTCCTCGTGTCTGTGTTGGGAGCTTTCCTGTGGGCTGACTTGGTCATGCCAAGAATCCCTTCTGAAATGTTGGTAGAGGGGGGCATGTCCGGAAAGGACTCCAATTCTGCCGGGCTGAAGCGCTTTTCTACTTCAGTCTTGGTGTTGCGCCCACCAGGTAGCTGGTCTGCTGCGAATCTACGAAGGGTGGAACTGATGCTTGCGGCTGTATGGCTTGCCAGGCGTGCCAAAAGCGCATTCTCATCTTCACTCAAGCCAGCAGCAGCGTCCAGTACGGCTTGATGCAAGGCTCTGCGATTGTCAGTGCTGGCTGGGCTACCATCGAGTTCCCAGATGACAAAGGAGCTGTCGAGCAAGAGGGCGTCATGCTTGATGTGGTCAAGCGCGTCAAGTGCACGAGGGTATATTCGCTCCCCATCCCATGCACTGTCCATTTGCTGCAAAATATACAGGCCTGGTGCCCCGAACCTACCGCACACAAAATAAGTATAAACCTACTAAGATTCCTGCTCTGCCTGATTGAACAGTGCGCTTGTGATGCATAAAAATGTCTCACCTGAAGTACCAAAGTCCATACACAATGAATTGTATAGCTGTGGGCTTGTCATTCAATGCGCTGATGACATTGCGCACAATGTTGCTCCTGTCCTTTTCGCAAAGCTGGCCCAGAAAGGTCAGGATTCGCCCGCGGTCGCTCGTCACCACTGCGCAGGCATGTGCTTGCTCAAGGAAGCGAGCCTTGCTCTCGTGAGGGATGGCTGTGCTGACGTCACTCAGGAGTTGCATCGCCTTGAAGTGGCCTGCCAACCATTGCTGTCCTTGAGAATCTGATGGGGCCAAGAGCCCAGAGACAAGGTACGCGGCTTTCATGGCACCGCCAGTGGCTGATGCCCCTTGATCTTCTCGGACTTGCGCCTGATTTGGGAGGGGGATAGGCATACTGTCAGGGGGCCAATGAAAGGTGTTGATAGCTGAATGTATGGCTTTCATTGCATTATCCACCTTGTGGGCATGGCAACCGAAGGTGACGACTTTTGGGGGCCGGATGTCAGGGTCCATGGCCTCCAAAACCCTCATCTGCTCCGCCTCAATGGCCTTGGCCGTAGCTGACTGAGCTGCTGCAGCGTGGTCAGATTGTGTGGCACAACAACCACCACTGCCATCGCTGCCGCCTGCCAAGTTCATGAAGTCTGGGACCTCGCCCGTTACTGCAGCAGCTGCTTGTGTTAAGTTTTCAAGCCGCCGAGCAAGAGAGGTAACGATCGTGCTCGCCTTCTCATTTTGCACTGGTAGGGCTCCAAGAGAGTGGACCAAGGTTCCACTGCCGTCTTGTTTCTTTATGTACAATGTCGTAGCTGAAAAATGGGTACCTTTATGGGTTGTACAATCTCCTGCAACTCCAAATGCATTGACGCCCCTTTCCATCCATGTCATTGCCCCCATGGCATCACTAAGGGGGGCCATTGCACGCATGATGCGCGTGCTGGTTGAGACTGAAGGGACATTGGTGAGGATGGCCACGCGCAGGAACATGAGTACTACTTTCATGGCTAGGCCCGCGACACTAGCTGGTACCCCTATTTGAATAAGAGCCATTACAGTAAAACACACTTCTGCGGTGTACTCCAGGCCGCCTGTTGGGTTTTGTACTTCATTATGTCATGTTAATTAACGTGCGTGCGTGCGTGCACGTGCGTGCGTGCGTGCGCACGTGCGTGCGTGCGTGCGCACGTGCGTGCGTGCGTGCGTGCGTGCGTGCGTGCGTGCGTGCGTGCGTGCGTGTGTGAAGGTACAATCACATGTAATAATTAGCTGTAAGTTAACCAAGCAGTTAACTCAAGGTAAAGACATCTTGACAATGGCTATGAACGATCAATCTATGAGTATTAATGCATTGAGAGATATTTATTCTATGGCTGTAAATACCTTCCAGCCTTTAGTGGCTGGAAGACATGCATCTAGAGTTAATAAATGTGTTACTGTAGGATAAGGGTCCAAATTCTGTGGATAGGAACCCTGAGCATGTCTCAATGTTCGTGAAAAAGGCCAGTAGCAGTGCTGGACAGCGCGTTTCCCACGCGCTGATCTAAGTACAGATAGCCAGAGAACCCGGACCACCAGGCAGTCATTCGATCTCTTTGGCTTGTAAGCCGACTCCTGAATGGACTCATGTGAATTGCTTTCTTTCTCTCTCACTTGTTGTGAGTAACTTCTGTGGAAGCAATTGCTATACGTGGTAAGTCGGGGCTCTGCCGGTCATGTTTTTGATCACGGCCATAAGTGCCGTTTTGATGATCAGAGACTAATATGGGTATGTGAATGTTGCAGAATTGTTCATCAGTTTGACGCTGTCGACTATGTATGTCTTGGTCAAACTGATTAAGTACATGGTAAGTCAGCTATGTGACGGCTGAGGGGTGCTTATAGATAAGGTTCATCATATGCAATTAACTAAAGGTGTTAGTGTGTTCACATGATGATATACTTGTGAGTATAGTCATCATTTATGATTAATATAACACCTTTGGATCTTTGCAGGTAAGACTAGTTAGTGTGTGTGTTCGTCCGACAGTAGTTTGTAAGTCATTCGATCTCTTTGGCTTGTTAAGCCGACTCCTGAATGGACTCATGTGAATTGCTTTCTTTCTCTCTCACTTGTTGTGAGTAACTTCTGTGGAAGCAATTGCTATACGTGAATTGTTCATCAGTTTGACGCTGTCGACTATGTATGTCTTGGTCAAACTGATTAAATTCATCAGTTTGACGCTGTCGACTATGTATGTCTTGGTCAAACTGATTAAGTACATGGATGACATACTTGTGAGTATAGTCATCATTTATGATTAATATAACACCTTTGGATCTTTGCAGATCACAATGGTACTGGGCCCACATCCATGGGGTCTCGACGCTTAGAGGCGCAGCGAGCGAACGCCACCCTCTTTGACGTTGAACATCTCCGCAGAGGATGCTTCTGCTGTGACGCCTGCGAAAAGTATTTTGTTGGGAAAGTCTCGTTAGTGCAAGTTGCATCGGCCATCGATCGTGCCTGTTATCTATTTGAACGATATTGTGACATTGGACTTGCCTGGAAAGAAACACAAACGGACGTACGCATTGGAAGTGAAGTAAAGTATCCCTATCGACCGTTTAGGGAGCCGTTGGTTGACTAAGCTTGAAAGTTCTGGGAATTGAATTTTGTATAGCACAGGTATTGGGTTGGTTCACTGCATAAAGAAGTTGAAGAGCTGTCAAACTCTGGCATTGAACGTCCCTTGAATACATCGCTGTATCGCTTGTTAATTGTAATTGAGATCCTTAAGTCATTGGCTGCTGAATTTGATTAAAGATTGCCTTCATGAGTGGGTCAGCTGGTGCATCTGCTCCTGGTGGAGCAACTGGTACAGGTGTTACTGCAGCTGTTGTATCAGGCAGCACAGGAGACCCACCAAACCCAGTCTATAACACACAGAAGTTGGCCCAATCACTTGATGTGTTATGCATAAATGGTTTCAGATGGATGAAGGATGTAGAGAATGTTGCTAGTAGCAAGAAAATCAAGGTGTGTTTGGACGAGGAACATCCTGACACACCAGGTGATGCTTTGGCTAAGAGCCTAGTTACTGAGAAAATTCCAGATGAGTGGGTTGATGCAGCTCTGGACAAGCCTTCAGCCAAGGAGGCGTATGACTGGCTGAAAGGCAAGTTCACAGGCGGAAAGAACCAGAAGCTCATGTCAAAATGGGCCTTTCTGCTTGACTCGGGTAAAATTGAGGATGCCCAGACTTACATGGCATTTGTGGCCATGAAGTACAAGCTGGCTAGAGGTTTGAGGGCTAACAAACACCCTGTTGATGAGGAGCGCCTTGCCATGGGTATAGTTAGCTGTCTTCCCAAGGCCTTTACCCACAGTCAGTCCCATTTGTATGATTCATGTGTGGGGAAAGATGAGGATGAGGTTGTATCTCGTATCAGTGCATGTGCCAAGTTTCTGGGCATTGATCAGGAGAAAGCTCCCTCTGCTTCTGCAAATCTTGTTCCCTCTGGTCCCCCTAGACCAAAGAATGCACCTGGGTTTGATGGCAATAGACCCAGGGGCATGCCCCATGACGTGCCTACCAACTTTCATGGGTGCTGGTTCTGCTTAGAGGAGGGTCACATCAGGCTGAATTGTCAGAAGTACAAAGATGATTGCGCCAGAAGGGCTGCAATCCTGGCTGGCAGAGGGCGACCTCAAAATCCTGTAGGAGGAATGGCAACTACATACTCCTCTGACTCAGGTGAATTGTCCTCACAGTGGGTGATAGATTCTGGGGCCTCCACACATGTGTGTAATGATGTACGTCTGATGCATAATGTTCACTGGTATCCAATTCCAAAGGGTTTAAATCTAGCCACTGGCGAACACGTGGCGCAGCGTAAGGCATGTGGGACTGTGTGCTTGGTGGATCAGCAGGGAAATACATGCATATTGAGAGATGTTGAATTTCTTCCAACTGCATTGGAAAATTTAATGTCAGTGTCTGCTGGAGTTGTTGATGGTTTAAATTTTTCAACAAATCCACTAGGAGAAGTCACACATGTTTGCTGTCAGAAGTCATCGTTTCAAGTAGAAGTGACAAAAGAAAGAGGACTATACCTCTGCTCAGTGATATGTCGGTCAGTAAAGTTGCCCCATGTTGCTGGCATTGCACACAAGTGTTCAGAGTACGACTTATGGCATGCAAGACTAGGACACCCTAACAGTAAAAACATGGAACGCTTGCAAACCGAAGATATGGTGAAAGGCATTGAGACGTCATTATCACCCTGCAATCATGGTCACTCACATTGTGAGGTTTGTGTTCTGGGGAAGCAGACTAGAGAGAGCTACCCACGCTCTCCGGCAACGGCTACAGAGCGATTAGAGATTGTCCACATGGATATTGTGGGTGAACTGCCTGTACCGGGTGCTGAAGGAGAGAGATACATGCTCACCATGCTGGATGATTTCTCAAAGGCGGGTGTTGCAAGGGCATTGGTCCTGAAGTCTCAGGTGGGCGATGCTGTTAGAGCAATTCTCCTGTACTTAGAAAATCAGACTGGCCATAATGTAAAAGTTGTCAGGACTGATAGAGGGACTGAGTTTGTAAACTCAGATTTGCGTGAGTTCTTTCAGTCAAAGGGGATGAGACACGAGACGTCTGCCCCTTATACCCCGCAACAAAATGGCCGGGCGGAACGCTTTAACCGTTCCTTGAAAGAGAAGGTTAGAATGTTGCTTCTACAGGCTAAGGCTCCACAAAGCTTGTGGACCGAAGCGCTGCCTACTGCTGTTAGGTTACTAAACCTCAGGGCAATTAAGGGGAAGACTGCTACCCCTTATGAGCTATTATTTGGCAGGAAGCCTGCTGTTCATTACTTGAGGGTATTTGGCTGTCTGGCATACATCAAAACGCCTGACAAGGATCTGTCTGCCTTTTCTCCTAGATCAGAGGCAGGAATGTTTGTCGGGTACGAACCAGCATCTAAGGCATATAGAGTGCTGGTTGGGGATCAGATCAAGGTGTCAAAAAATGTGAAATTTTTTTGAAGACAAACTGGGTATCCACACTCTCTCTACTGATACCCAACTGCCCCCTGATTTCCCACGTGATGTAAACTGTGATCAGGTGCCAAGCTCTGCAGACGAAGAGGACTGGGATTTTGTCCCAGTTGACATTGCTGAGGCAGTGGACATGAACAGGGAAGCTGGAAGGGGAGAAGACCAAATCCTACCAGCTAACCTAGAAGTGTTGCAGAGACTCAATGAAGTACTAAGGCAACAAGCTCAGGCGGAAGAGAGTGGGAACATGGATACACATGGTCCAGGCGTCTCAGGGGAAGAGGCAATGGGCCCTGGGGATGAGCAGGAACAGCCAGGAGATGGTGAAAATGATCCCGGGAGTGACTCGGATCAGGACCGCTCATCACAGGAGTCTGACAGTGGGGATGAGGCGCAGGACACGGTAAGAGGTGGGATGAGTAGGTATGATCTTAGAGAGACACTTGCTCAACCTGATAAGTATATACCTGGATCTTACTTTGTCAAAGACGATGCGATAGCAGGAGCAACAAGGGTCACATCACCTAACCAAAATGGTGCAAAGGAGAAGGAGGTCCTATCCTCTAGGAATGTAAAAATCCCTAACGATTGGTTTGAGGAGAGGAATTCACCTCAATGGGTATACTGGAAGGAGGCTATGAATGAGGAAATGGACTCAATTGAGTCTCATGAGACATTTGAATACTGTCACAAGCCTTTCGATGCCAAGGTGATCCCACTGAAGTGGGTTTATGCAATTAAAACTGATGGTTTTGGGGATGTAATCAGGTTCAAGGCGAGGCTTGTGGCACAAGGATGCAAACAAAGACCAGGGGTGGATTATTTTGAGACTTTTGCTCCTGTCAGTACACACTCATCCAGGCGTGTGCTTCTGAATCTGGCAAACGCTAAGGGATGGAAGGTACATCATGTAGACATTAAAACTGCCTTTCTTAATGGGTCCTTAGAGGAGGAAGTTTATGTAACTCAACCCCCCTGTTTCTCTAATGGTGATTCGAGTAGAGTATGTAAGCTTCTGAAATCATTGTATGGCCTGAAGCAGGCCCCACGCGCGTGGCATAAGCGCCTTGTTGAAGAGCTTAGCAAGTTTGGCTTTACTGCCTGCAAAAGCGATTCATCACTGTTTGTCAACAAGGAATCCTATGAGTCACATGTTTACTTGCTGACTTATGTTGATGACTTGTTGATTGTATGCAAGGAAGGGGAAACCATTGAGCAAGTCAAATCTAAGCTCACTTGTAGTTTCTCTATTCATGATCTTGGTGAGATTAAATCATTTCTGGGATGTGAAATCACCAAAGATGAGACCACTGGGAGCCTCAAGATGACTAACGTATTAAAAATTGAGAGGCTGGTGGAGGAGTATGGACTTCCTGCACAAGGCAGGGATGTTGATACTCCAATGGCGCATGGGTTTGTCACTTCACAAAATCCAGAGCCACCCTTGGGGGCTGGTGGTGAGTAGGTAGGAGCAGGCACACCATTGCCATAGGGTCACAGGTATCTGGAGCTCGTGGGATCACTACAATACCTAGCTACCACAACTAGGCCTGACATAGCTCAGGCTGTGGGGGTTTTGAGTCGGTTCAGGGGGCAACCTACGACACCGCATTGGAATGGTGCTATAAGAGTACTGAGGTACTTAAATTGCACTAAGGAAATGGGCATAACGTACACTAACTCTGGTGACAATTAGTTGGTGGGATACGTGGATGCAGATTTTGCTGGTGACTTGGATGGAAGAAAATCAACCACAGGGTTTGTTCTTCTTCTAAACGGGTCAGCAGTGTCTTGGTGCAGCAAGAAGCAATCTTCAGTGTCTACATCTACTGTGGAAGCTGAATTTGTTGCGACTGCTGCGGCAGTAAAGGAGGTAATGTGGATGGGTGGTATGCTGGAAGAGCTTGGAGTCACAATGAAGACTGTCAAGCTATTCTGTGACAATCAAGGGGCTATACAGCACTTGAAAAATTACATAGTGTCAAAGTTCACTAAGCATATCAGCATCAGCTATCATTATGCACGTGAGAAAGTGGCTTGGGGGCAGATTGACCCTGTCTATGTTGTTACATCTGAAAATGTAGCAGATATGTTTACCAAACCACTGGCATCTGCTGCATTTGAGAAGCATAGGGCTAAATTGGGTGTGTCAGGACCTGTTTTAATTAACTGACATGTGAAGCAAGGGGAAGATTGTTGGGTTTTGTACTTCATTATGTCATGTTAATTAACGTGCATGCGTGCGTGCGTGCGTGCTTGCGTGCGTGCGCACGTGCGTGCGTGTGTGAAGGTACAATCACATGTAATAATTAGCTGTAAGTTAACCAAGCAGTTAACTCAAGGTAAAGACATCTTGACAATGGCTATGAACGATCAATCTATGAGTATTAATGCATTGAGAGATATTTATTCTATGGCTGTAAATACCTTCCAGCCTTTAGTGGCTGGAAGACATGCATCTAGAGTTAATAAATGTGTTACTGTAGGATAAGGGTCCAAATTCTGTGGATAGGAACCCTGAGCATGTCCTAATGTTCGTGAAAAAGGCCAGTAGCAGTGCTGGACAGCGCGTTTCCCACGCGCTGATCTGAGTACAGATAGCCAGAGAACCCGGACCACCAGGCAGTCATTCGATCTCTTTGGCTTGTTAAGCCGACTCCTGAATGGACTCATGTGAATTGCTTTCTTTCTCTCTCACTTGTTGTGAGTAATTTCTGTGGAAGCAATTGCTATACGTGGTAAGTCGGGGCTCTGCCGGTCATGTTTTTGATCACGGCCATAAGTGCCGTTTTGATGATCAGAGACTAATATGGGTATGTGAATTTTGCAGAATTGTTCATCAGTTTGACGCTGTCGACTATGCATGTCTTGGTCAAACTGATTAAGTACATGGTAAGTCAGCTATGTGACGGCTGAGGGGTGCTTATAGATAAGGTTCATCATATGCAATGAACTAAAGGTGTTAGTGTGTTCACAGGATGATATACTTGTGAGTATAGTCATCATTTATGATTAATATAACACCTTTGGATCTTTGCAGGTAAGACTAGTTAGTGTGTGTGTTCGTCCGACAGTAGTTTGTAAGTCATTCGATCTCTTTGGCTTGTTAAGCCGACTCCTGAATGGACTCATGTGAATTGCTTTCTTTCTCTCTCACTTGTTGTGAGTAACTTCTGTGGAAGCAATTGCTATACGTGAATTGTTCATCAGTTTGACGCTGTCGACTATGTATGTCTTGGTCAAACTGATTAAGTACATGGATGATATACTTGTGAGTATAGTCATCATTTATGATTAATATAACACCTTTGGATCTTTGCAGATCACACCGCCGCTAGCTCGCGGCTGTTGGACTTGGAGTTGAGGGGGATCTGTGTCAGGGTATGTGGTGTCGTAGAATGCACAAGTTAGAGAGAATTTCCAAGTTGTGAGAGAGAGAGAGACAAGGCCGGATGGCCGACAAGTTGGACGCTCTTTCCAATTACAAGTAACCCCCACCTCACGGAGCTTCCACTCCCTACTTGTGGTCTACTAAGCTTCCAAATTACCTGAGTGCGTGTCTTCCCGTGGCTTACGTCTCTATCCGTTCCTTCCCGTGGTTCGTGATCGTGTGTTCACGTTCCTCCAATGGTAGCGCACTAGTCCACCAAACCTCTACAATAGTATCTAGAAAATATCCTAGAATCCTACTATGAGAGTAACGTCCATAACTATCCAATGGAATTCGACGGCTAGGAAGCCAAGGCTAGACGCTAGGCACGTGCGTACTCGCGTTGCTCGTACGACATGTGCGCCACATGTGCGCCTAGGCTAGGGGGTAAGGGAAATGTCCAGAAATGCCGGGAAATCCCTACATTCCATCACATCATCCCCCCCTTAATTCCTGCATGTCCTCATGCAGCCACATACACACATACAGTAGACCACAATTATAAGGGAATGGTCGTCACCGAACGGCCCATCCACCAGCGCCGTTAGACCCTTGCCGAATGGGTTACATTAGGGTCCCCGCCTCCAAGTTATTCCCCTATCATCCCAAGCAATTGACTAAAGCGTCCATTTTTTTTTTTGTTTTTTTTTTTTAATTTATTTATTAGGTGTGCTTTATTTTAGTCCTAAGTACAATACTGTACGATACGATACGACACGGTACTATAATTACGATAAATTACGATAAATTACGGCGAACTACGACGAACGTTCGCCTTATTCCTTTCGAACTATCCAAGTCCGCCTTTATTGACACATCCCTATTTATTATTTATTAAAACAATACAATGCTTGTGACACAACCGATAAACAATCCGAACAAGATAAATATGACACAGGTGTAGCTCAGTCCACAATGCTTCCCTAAAGTGGCTATCCATACAACACAGTTTCTTTATGATACATTGTCCATACTGTACACATACTGTACACATAAGGTACACATATAGTACATAGAAAGAAATCCATCCCAAGATGCCAAGTAGTCCATATCCAAGGGTTCCAAGTAGCCCATAGCCAAGGGTTCCAAGTCACTTCTGTACTTCAAGCCCACGTCCCAAGTGCTAGTTAAGCAGACTGCGGTTGCGCGCCATGTGTACTTCAATTCCCATCCCTGAATGCAGAACCCCGAGTTCAATGCATCGAAGCGGTATGAGGCCTCATGCCACACATACCAAGGTAGGCAACCTACCCCGTCCCTTGTCCCAAAGTACACAAGATATACAGTCCCTACCATAGGTCCCGTCCCATGTATTCCCAGACACCAGGTGGGAACTCCACAAGTGGAATGAGGGGGACAACCGTCCGGAGGGGCCCGTTCAAGGGAAGGTGTCGCGCAGCGCCACCTGGTCCCAAATGGGCGGGGCGAGCCCCTGGAGTCTATGATAGGTATTAACCAGCCCGGGATGGGTCTCGAATGCCTCCTGAGATTCCCATGCGTCCTCTGTGGCCCCATGGCCTGCCCACTTTACAAGGTACTCGAGAAAGGGTGTGCCATCCTCAAAATGGTAGGAGAACCCATCCTTGTCGTGCAACAGCCGGTGATCGACTAGTGCATCCACTACCCACTCCAGGTGAGTGGTGCCATCCGCTTTGGTGATGACTTTTGGGGGGCAGTATCCACGCGACTGCGCCTCCTCACGTGTCCAGTATGGCTTCAAATAGCAGACATTTATGCGGGGGTGGATGTCCAGCCGGTCCGGAAGATCCAGTGTGACGAAGTTAACGTTGTCGGGCGTGACCGCCATGACCCTGAAGGGTCCCACGTGCCTAGGTTGCAGCTTGCTGAATCTGTTTGAAGTTAGCGTGGGGGCCGCACGGGTTGAAAGGAGGACATAGTCCCCTTCCTGGTAGATGGCCTCCCTCCTATGCCGGTTGGCATAGGCCGTCTGACGGTCTTGAGCTGCACGCAAACACTTCCTTGCAAGGGTGATTTTGTCTTGCATTTTTCTCATGAAGAGATCAGCCCTATCCACCTTAGTGCCCTCCATGTGTCCCACCGCAAACGGTATATTTGGATCTTGCCCATATGTTAACCTGAAGGGTGTGGAGTTTAGGGAAGTTTGCCAAGAGTTGTTGTAGGCAAATTCCGCCACTGAAAGGTAATCCTCCCACTCCTTTGGGTTATCCTTGACATAGTGTTTCAGAAAATCTTCCAAGATCCTATTCACCCGTTCCGTTTGACCATCTGACTGAGGATGATATGCCGTAGTTCGAGCCGGCTTGCACCCCGTCAGACTTAGAAGTGTGTTCATGAAATTATTCACAAACCGAGGATCTCGGTCCGAAACAATTTCTTCAGGGAAACCGTGATACTTCCATACTTTATCCCTCATCAGAACAGCAACTTCATAAGCATCTGCATTGGTAGTGGTAGGGGCAAAGTGGGCACATTTGCTCAACCTGTCAACCACTACCCATATTGCGTTATGCCCGTGTTTGCTTTTAGGCAGTCCCGTGATGAAATCCATTGAGATGCTTTGCCATTTCCTTGTGGGGATTTGTAAAGGGTGTAAGAGTCCTGCGGGTAACTGGTTTGAGGCCTTCACCCGCTGGCATGAATCACAATACTTCACATACTCCCGCACATCCTCCGCCATTCCCGGCCACCACCAGTCCCGCTTCACTAGATCATACATCTTCGCAAAGCCTGGATGACCAACAGTCGGAGGTTCATGCAAAGCTTTCAATATGTCCTGCCGCAGATTCCTAGCAACTGGACCTTCCTTATCCCGGACTTCATAAAATGCAGGCACATATTTTCTTCCCTCCCTTCCAAATTCCCAAACCCCGTCCGTAAAGTGAACTTTTCTCCTATTTGCCCTTGTTCCCAACCACGAATCATGTGCGTAAGCACCCTTCAACAATTCCAAGAAGGTGTCACACCCGTCAGACCCGAGGGTGATGGAGCCCGAGCGGGCCCTCCCGTCCCCATCCATCGAGGTTGCATTGGTCCCCTTCCCGGGGTTGGGCTCCGTGGAGACGTTGCGCTGCTGTTGTCCCTGGAGCTGTCCCTGGAGGACTGGGTTCCTGGACAACGCATCCGCAACGTTAGTCTTTCCAGGCTCCCAAACCCAAAGAATGTTGAACTCCTGCAACTTCTCAGCCCACCGTGCCCTCCGAGGGCTTAAACCAACCTGTTGCTGAAGAAAAGTGTTACACTTATGGTCTGTGGTGACAGTGACTTGTTTCCCTAGGACATAACATCTCCATTCAGTCAAGGCATACACTACAGCAAGTAACTCCCTCTCAGTTGCAGAATAGTTCCTTTCTGCACTATTGAGCTTCTTACTGTAATAAGCAATGACTCGACCTTCCTGCAATAGTTTAGCGCCAACCCCAAAATCACTCGCATCACAAATTACCTGGAAGGGTTTACGAAGGTCTGGCAGTGATAGTATGGGTGCCTGTATTAATGCATCCTTGAGAGCCGCAAGGGCCTCATCTTGCTCCTTTCCCCAAGTCCAAGAACTTTTGCTACTGGACAGTTTAGTCAAAGGTGCAGCAAGTGAGCTGAACCCCTGAATAAATTTTCGAAAATAATTTGCAAGCCCCAAAAATCTACGCACGTCGGTGACGTTTTGGGGTGTGGGCCAATCCTTGACTACCTCCACCTTTTGGGGGTCCACTTTCAGTCCATCCTTGCCAATGATATGCCCGAGGTATTTGAGTTCTGAGCATAAGAATTCACATTTGGCAAATTTGCAAACAATTCCTTTTCCCGAAGGCGTTGGAACACCTTCCGAAGATGAGCATAATGCTCCTCTTCATCCCGACTGAAAATTAGAACATCGTCAAGGTACACTACCACAAACCCTTCCCTTATGAAATCATGAAAGATTTCATTCATTAGGCGTTGAAAGGTAGCGGGGGCGTTGGTGAGTCCAAAAGGAAGCACTAAGAACTCATACAGCCCAAAGGGTGTACGAAACGCTGTTTTAGGAATGTCTTCCTCCTTTAGCCTTACTTGATGATAACCACTGAGGAGGTCCAGACTTGAGAAAATCTTAGCACCTTTAAGTTTATCAAGCAAGTCGTCTATGCGAGGGAGAGGGTACCTATCATGAATGGTGATTTTATTTAATGCCCTGTAGTCTATAACCATTCGGTATGTGCCCTCCTTCTTCCTCACAAACAAGACCGGTGAAGCATATGGTGAACATGAGGGGCGTATGTGTCCCTTAGAAAGTAGTTCATCCACAGTTCGCTCACATTCCTCAGTTTCTTCCACGGACAAGCGGTAAGCAGGACGGTTTGGAGGAGTTATTCCTTCCTGCACATTAATAGTGTGATAGACTTGTCGGTGTGGGGGTAGTCCTGGTAGCCCATTTGGAAAAATGTCCTTGTACTCCCGGAGCAAGTGTGCTAGCCGCTCAGGCTTTTTAGCACAAATTTCCTCTAGAGGGTCCGAAGGCTTACCCGTGGTGACCTCGGATTCTCCCTCTTCCTCTTCCTTTTCCTCTTCCCTTTCCTCTTCCTCTTCCACTTCCTTCTCCACTTCTAGGCAACTCTCCATATCCGGGGCCGTGCCCGAGGTATCCCCCGGCGCAGAGTTGTGTAAGGAAGTCCCGGATGACTCCGTCGAGGGGTCGTCCATATCCACCAAAGGTGGCATCTCTTCCTGTTCATCCCAACCAACATGTTCATCCTTGGCCATGACATTGAACAAGCAGGTTTTCCAATGATCCCGTTTCCCTTTCCTGGTGTTTCCTAATTTGATTCCCCATCCCAACTTCTTTCCCAAGCCTTTTCCATGTTTGTTTAACAAGACCCATTTGTTATTGTGTCTAATATGAGCCTTGCCAGCTCTCACATTAACATTAGCATGTCGTGGTGCTAGCCAATCCTGTCCCAAAATTATGTCAATTCCTTCCATTATTGAGTCACACACAAGAAAGGAGTGTCTCGTAATGATAGATGGAGCAAACCGGACACTCAAATCCACTTTCCCATTTGTGTGTGTTACTGTCCCATCAGCAAGTGTGACGGGTGAAGTCCTCTTGTTATACCTCAAACCTTGCAAAACTTTTTCCCGGACAAAAGAGTGTGTGGCCCCGGTGTCCATTAAAGCTTTACATTGTTGTCCCCTTGCCATGACAGGAAATGTGAGGTTAAGAGGTGCAGCACTTGACGTTGAACCCAACTGACAAGATGCTTTGGGTGCTGCATAAGCTAAAACAAAGGAAAAAGGAAATGTACATTGCTGTCCTTGAAAAGAAAAGCATTCCCCTTTTGAGCCCCTAGCAAGAATTTTCAGGTTTGCGCGAGAGCGTAACCGCAAAAAGAAACTCCTACTTTTCCACACCTTCTGGCCTATCACAAAGCATGCACTGACTTGTGAGTTTTCTTTTCGTTCAGCAAGAAAAGATTCAATACAAGTCTCAGCTTTGTGTTTGCCAGGAACAATCAGAGGTGTATTCCAACTTCCCAAGGACTTCTGAACAAGAAAAGTTAAATATGAAAAACAAATTTCATTCATGACTAATCTTGTTTAGGGCCCTTGCCCTTCCCTTTCCCTTTCCAATGTTTTCCCTTGTTAAATCCCTTAGGCCCAATGTGTGAGGGAGGTGAAACACCTTGCAGTGGTGCTGCCACTGGTTGATTGTTTCCTTGCCTCGGATAGAATCCAGGCTGAAAATTTGATGGGGTGTGCCCACTAGCTTGAGCTTTGGCAGCTAGATATTGCTTTTTAGCAATACACTGCCATGACTCGTGGCCTAGTTTATGACAAAAATAGCATTCCCTATCCTTTGGAATAGAGGTTCTAGAATCAATTTTTCTCCCGGACCCAAAAGGGGGTGCTCCCACCAAACCCAAGGAAGGTGGTGCAGGGGGCTGTTGAAGTTCCACCACTCCTGCTGCCACTTGAGGTGTCTGGGTGTAGACCCTCTTCCTCTTGGGTCCCTGTGCATCCACATATGTGCTTTTGAGACTTGCCTCATATTTAACAACATAAGTGCAAATGTCTTCCAGATCAGTGAAAGGACTGCCTGTTGCAGGGTTCACAGTGCATGCAAGTTTGAGAGGAGTATTAAGACCCTTGGTAAAAAGATGTAACTGGTCTTGCATGGCTATTTGATAGTCAACCTCTACATCTGCTAAGAGAGACATAAATCTTTCAATATATCTCTCGACAGTCTCATTTCCTTGAAAGACTTTGTCTAATTTTGCCCTGGCAATGGCCACTGTGTCTGTGGAATCATATCTTTTAACCATAAAAGTTTTAAAATCCTTCCATTCCAATGTATGCTCATGTATCCCTTCCTTTTCTAGTTTCCTTACATGTGTGTCCCAAACTTTTGTGGGTCTTTCTTCCATCAATTGCACTCCCAAGGCCACCCACTTTCCTGCAGGCACATTGGTTAGTTTTGCATAGCCTTCCAACTTCCTTGCAAAATAGCAAAAAGATCCCCTCTTTCCCGAAAACAAAGAAGGAGGAGTTGCTCTTACTTGTCCACTAGGGCGAGGAGTCTCCTCCACCCCATCCCCTCCAACTTGCCTTTCGGCAAGAAGCTTTTCCTTAAATTCCAAAAATAACTGCTCCTTTATTTTATTGGTCAACTTGATCTTCTTTGTCTTTGGTGTGGACGGAGCGGGCGACGGATCGCGAGATGCCCCCTCCATCAAGTCCTCTACCAGCTCCCCTGAGCTTTCCAACGCTTCCAAAAATTCTCTTTCTTCCGAAGAAAGGTTTTTAAACTTCCCAGAAGAGGGCGGTGACATCTACGGCCCACATATGAGAGTTAGGACCTTCCATCGAACGATCTCCCTCCTACGACTTTCCTCCTTCCACCACGCGAAAGACTTGCAGAGAACAATTCGGCATCTCGCCGATACCAGATGTCGTAGAATGCACAAGTTAGAGAGAATTTCCAAGTTGTGAGAGAGAGAGAGACAAGGCCGGATGGCCGACAAGTTGGACGCTCTTTCCAATTACAAGTAACCCCCACCTCACGGAGCTTCCACTCCCTACTTGTGGTCTACTAAGCTTCCAAATTACCTGAGTGCGTGTCTTCCCGTGGCTTACGTCTCTATCCGTTCCTTCCCGTGGTTCGTGATCGTGTGTTCACGTTCCTCCAATGGTAGCGCACTAGTCCACCAAACCTCTACAATAGTATCTAGAAAATATCCTAGAATCCTACTATGAGAGTAACGTCCATAACTATCCAATGGAATTCGACGGCTAGGAAGCCAAGGCTAGACGCTAGGCACGTGCGTACTCGCGTTGCTCGTACGACATGTGCGCCACATGTGCGCCTAGGCTAGGGGGTAAGGGAAATGTCCAGAAATGCCGGGAAATCCCTACATTCCATCACATGTGGTCACAAATGAAGGGCGTGCAGCCTCTGGACTTTGTACTGGTGGATATTCTGGGGCTTTAGGGGGTTGACAGCTTTCAAGCTTCCTCTTGGCAAGCCGTGTCCGACTCAGATTTTTTGATGCTGCTCGATGTTTTTGGTGCAAATCTTGCGCTTTTGCTACAGTTTTGCCAAGCTGTATTCTTAGCCCATTCCTCTCTTGAATGAGGTCTTCCACCTCTTTGCTCATATCTTTAAGGCGTCGCTCTTTCTCCTCCAAGACATACCGATGCTGTTGGCGCATGTGTCGCAGATCGGATTGCAGCTTTGCATTGTTCTCCTCGAGTGTCGGCCTTTCTTGACTGAGGTCTTCCATACTGCTGAACAACTCCTTCATGCATCGCTCAACATCTGACCTGCTGCGGTTATCTTCACGCATCTGTTGCAAATTTGATTGCAGCTCTTTATCGTTCTTCTCAAGATCGTCCGTCGTTTTTACCATGACTTGTGCTTGGGTTTCGGCAGTCAGCAGGCATGTCTGGGTCTTCTGGAGCTCGTGCTTGGTGTCCTCAAGCTGGAGGCTCAGCTCCTCAACTTCAGAATGGCTCTCCTCGAGTTGGGTCGCCAGTGAGGCATTACGTGACTGCAGCGCATCGATGCGTGCGCACAATTGATCACTCTGCAGCACCCGGGATGTTGCCTTTCAATAGTCCTGCCATAAAAGGTGCGCATAAGGGAAGGTGTGAATAAGGGAAGGTGGCAGTGACTGGGATTTCACCTCTTGCTGAATGAGTGTGCATTCGCGGGTTTTGGCTTCCATATAAAGTGACATGCTCTGTAGCAGATCTTGCAGCTTAGCCTCCTTCTCTTTCGATGTTTCAAGTTCATGTTTTATGCTATCCTGCAAAGCATGTCTGTGGGCTTCAAGTATGTAAAACTACATTAGCTTTGTGTGGGGCATGAGAACATAAACGCACCATTTGCTGATGGTCTTGGTTGATTTCCTCCAATATGCACCTTTGGGTATCGAGTTTCGCAAGATCGTTTTCTCTCGTCTCATGTTTTTGACCATATTCCTGCTATTGGTTTCCCCTTGCAGCACTTCAAGTGGTCTTTTTCGGCGGCCCATGATGCTTTCACCTGCGATCAACACGAGTCAATGGAGTGGTGCTATGTGTTCATAATTCCCATTGCTGCAGGGCCGCGGGTTGTCACCTGGAGGTGGAACATTTTCTTTCTCTGTTGAAACTTTGGATGCGATGGGCGCTTCAGGTTGCCAACTCGTGAGATGAAAGACATGGGTGTCCAGCAAAATTCCCTCCTGTGGCGCTGATTGCATGGCACTCTTGCGTCTCACAGTCTTCGTGTATTGGAATTTGAAGGTCTCCAATCTTTGGCGTAACGTGTCCACGTTCACTGAGCAACTCGAGCCTAACTGGGTTGCCCTACTGTGGGCCATCTCAGCAACATACGTTTTGACATGTACTTTCCTATCATTGTTTTCGGTGATAAACTTTAAGAGCGCCTTTCCATTTTCAAATATATCAGTCTGTGCTTGTATTGTGGTGGTCGCTGATTGCGACATGTCCCTTCACAGAACTCTGCGTTCAGAAAGAAGGTACAACTTTGTTTTCAGTTTTAACCTTTAATTCCTGTTAAGATTCTCTATATTGAAACTTAGAAGGTATTGTGAGTATTCCGCGACGTCCCAGCTGATCATGGCTAGGTGCCTAAGGCGATCCGATCCCGCCAGTTCAGGCCTGATATGGCGTGCAACCACAACCTGTTTGCAATTGTTGATACTTATAGTCTAAATTCTTCCATAATTGGTTCGGTAGGTGTGTTTAGTTTTGAATCGGCTCTGTCCAAGGTGGCTTGGACGGAGTTGATCGTACCGGCAGGATTCTCTGGGCACTCAGAATTTTTTTGGGTCGCCCGATCGTCGATCGGCGTCTGGAGCCTAAGTCGATGTCGAGGTTGTCTCAGCCATGTCAGATCAGTCGAAAAGTGCCCACTTTGAGGTCCCGTAACATTCTAAGCATGCAGCCTTCTTGTAAAGCAAAATTAGGTTCTGGAAGCATTGCTTGTGTACATTCACAGTCATTGAGTTTCAAGTGACATTGCATGTTTATGTGGTCGAAAGAACGTGCCAAAGTTGTAGGATTTTGCCTAGGGTCTCATGAAAGTACCAAGTCACACTGCCGGCTTACAGACATTGCACCAGTTCAATCAGGCACAAATACTCAATGGTGTCGAACTGGTGTACAATCTGTAGAATTAACACACTTATGTTAGTAACTAGTCAATATTCAGCACTCATGGCTGTGAACGAACTGAGGCCGTCATGACCCGGAGTCTTACCAGATTAGACTGTTGCTTTCAGGGAATTGCTCACACACAGTGAGTAGAAGAGAAAGCAAGACAATAAGAGAACAGACGAGTCAAACAGGAGACGGCTTGAACAAGCCTTTAGAGAGCGAATGACTGCCTGTCCTTCCGGGTTCTAAGTCTATTGTTGAGTTGTGAACATACATTATAGAATGCCTTGTGCTTTAGGTGATCTTCAAATGTACATTATTAGGATACGGGTCCACTATCCACATAAGGTACCTCGAGACACGTTCGGATGAGGTCTATTTCGAACATAAGGTACAATCTGATCTAGATTACGCGTTAGTGTGAAGGGACTATTATAGCTGCGATCCCCGCATAGTCGAGCAACTGGTTTGGAAAGATACTGGGCACATAAGGATGCCAGTCTTGTTCATGCAGTTGCATGTGTCTAAAGAGCAGACAGTCGTCAAGGACTGTAGCTGGAGAGGCACGAACTTACGACCTGTCTGCTTGCTTACAGGTGCGGTGACGCAGGGTGTGTATTGGTAATGTGTTCATGTTTGATTGCTTGTTTGTAAGTGAACCATCTTAGTGTACAATCAAGTCTCCCAAACAGCGAAGGGACGGAGTCTTGATTGAGTATAGGAAGGTACTTGCTTTCAGCCGTCAGGAGCGTATCCGTGTGTAGATGCTCATTGACAGATCAACATGTAACGTAACTGGTTTGGAAAGATACTGGGCACATAAGGATGCCAGTCTTGTTCATGCAGTTGCATGTGTCTAAAGAGCAGACAGTCGTCAAGGACTGTAGCTGGAGAGGCACGAACTTACGACCTGTCTGCTTGCTTACAGGATACGCCACTGCCCATAACCTTTTACTGGTTATGGGCCCACGCCCTTCCAGCTGAGCCAAGGGCAGACAGGAGTGCATGGCATCATCGGATGCATCTGTACTGGGGTTTCACGGACTCGCCTGACGGCAAGAAGAAGTAAAAAGGAACAACTGGATATTCACTCAGAAGGCCTACCTACAGAGTCTTCAATCTCTTGGGAAGTTTTTTTCCGTGAAGTGACCTGAGATTATCTCCCGTCGTCGTTATCGTGAGACCGTCAGTAGGTCCGGTGGTCAGGCAATTGAATTAATGAAGAAAATTTTGCATATCTTGCATATCAAGGTTACATGCTAGACCTCGAAAGGGTGGAATACTTTAAAGTGCTGTGGTGTACGCCGGAAGGGTATACTTAAATCAGCTGTGTCAGGCTGAACGCTGTGAGAGCAAGTGAAGTGTATGACCAGACCTCAAACTCGTTCTCAAAGCAAGGTTTCTGAAAGTAATCCTAGCAGTACAGAGACTATGGCAACACCAGCAGGAGGCAGCACGGCCTCCTCAGGAGCTGGACAGTATGGACAGACCACTGGAGGCACTGCAGCCAGCTCGTATGCATACACGATGAACTCCTCCAATCCCAAGATGTCTACGCAGCTGAAGGCTGATCGCACTAATTTCAGGGCCTGGCGTGAAGAGCTGGAGTCCTGCGCAATGCAAAAAGGAGCAATGGGAGCGTTGGAGACATGCCTAAGACCGCAGAGAACGCAGCAGTAAAACATTTCATTTTGTAGTCTGTCCCGTCCATGTGGCACGACGAAGTCAAACAGCGGGGGAGCGCTTTTGACTTCATTCAGTGGATGGCAGACCGCTGCACCGGAGGGAAGGACAGGGAAATCAAGGAGAAATGGATCTGGGGGCTCAAACAAGGCATGGTAAAGGGAGAGACAGTGCAAGAATGGTGCCACCGAGTCATCAGTATTGCCGCCTCCCTGGAGGCCAATAACCATCAGCTGAGCGACCGCCAGATCTGCAGGTATATGTATAAGGGGCTACCTGCAGTCTTGCAGAACGACGCTTGGGCAATTACCTCCGCCAAGTCAGACCCCTACAACATGCTGGAGACGATCCTCACTGCCATTGAGAACTTGGAGTACCAGGATATCCCGTTGGCTGAGTCAATGCAAGTCACAGCATCAGCTGCAGCAGCTATGGCAGCAGCAGCAGCAGCCGTGCCAACTCAAGGTGGAATCCCTGGGCCTCCCCAAGGCGCTGGAGCTGCACCGGGCGCTGGAGCAGCACCAGGAGTGGGAGCTGGAGCACCTGCTGATGGTCAGGCCCCCTATGGCCCTTCTGCTCACAACGCTGGAGGCAGGGGGCGAGGGTCTGGACGTGGCAGGAGGCCAAAGGAGGAACTGGCGTGTCGCTTCTGCAACAGGACGGGACATTTCTGGAGGGAGTGCCAAGATCTGAAGAGGCTGCAAGCTCTACATGGCACAATGCAAGCTGCAAGTGCGGGCCCAGCTGCGTGGTGGGGCACTGGAGCTCCTCAGCAACAAGCCAGCTGGTGGGATGTTGGCCAATCCAGAGGAGGCCCTCCCGTGTCAACCTCACATGCTCCTGGATCTGTGTCCACTATCTTCCCCTTCTTCCCAGGCTGGCATCTCCCACCACCACCTCCTCCAGGTGCTGGTGAGCCTATGTTCGTTTCGTTGAATGCGCTTACCCTACGTCTCATGGGGCTTGCAGTACCTCGTGGCTGATAGATAGTGGTGCATCGGTGCACCTTGTAAATGATCTGTCTTTACTACACAACCCAGTCATGCATGCCCAACCCCTCCCTCTTCATTTGGCCACTTCTGACGCCAAAGGAGGGATAGTTGCAATTGGGTCCGTGTGTCTGGTCAATGCCAGACAAGAGGTGTGTTTGGCTGCATAATGTGCAGTGTGTGCCCACTGCACACACTAATCTGATTTCTGTCACAGGAGCCATTCAGGATGGAGCATCATTCCTCACTGATAGTGCAGGTGGGTACACGACCATGAAAGGCCTAGCAGGCTGGTCTGGTCAGATAGCCAGAGAGCGAGGGCTGTTTTTTTTAGAATGGGTGTGTCCTGTTGTGTATTAGTTGGAGGATGCCGTAACTGTAAGCGGTACGTATGCCGTTGGAGAATCACTTCCTGTGAACACCACCAGGTAATCTCAATGTCTATATAGACCAGTGCTCGCACTGCCGTCTATATCTACCGACTGCTCTCCGATCAGGACACCCTTGGCCCTTCAGCAGTCCCAGGAGTTTAATGGCTACTCCCAACCAATCGCTATAACCAGTGTGCAACTCGTCACACACAAATAGCCTTACTGTTCGCACAACAGTAACACACAAGCAATGCAGCTCCTGTATTGAAATGAATGTGACAGCAGTATATCAAGCAATCCTTCAATACAGAGCAAACACTATTCAGCTTGGAGTTCGAAGCCCAGATGCATTCCACACCCCATCGAGACTCGTTACAAATGGTTTACGTATATTTACCTGTGAACACCACCAAGTAATCTCAATGTCTATATAGACCAGTGCTCGCACTGCCGTCTATATCTGCCTGCACCCGAGCGTTACGATTTACTTGTGGGTTCATCAGT
The DNA here is from genome assembly GCA_002005505.1 of Botryococcus braunii. Lineage (NCBI taxonomy): Eukaryota > Viridiplantae > Chlorophyta > Trebouxiophyceae > Botryococcus > Botryococcus braunii. The sequence continues at coordinate 50,644 of MVGU01001627.1, forward strand.
GTCCACAAAATATATCTAAACCACATGAAACACACACGCAACCTATCCACATATGTGTACGTACCGACTGCTCTCCGATCAGGACACCCTTGGCCCTTCAGCAGTCCCAGGAGTTTAATGGCTACTCCCAACCAATCTGCACAATATGTGGATCATCAGAGATCAAAACAAAACAGTTATTTAACCAGCAGGAGCATGCTTGTTATACGAATCTGTACTCACCGCTATAACCAGTGTGCAACTCGTCACACACAAATAGCCTTACTGTTCGCACAACAGTAACACACAAGCAATGCAGCTCCTGCAACACAAGACACATGTAATGTTTCATAATCAGCAGAAACATCAGTATGCATGTGCTTAACGCCTACGATCGCAGCCACACGACTGCGACCGTTACCCTTGCCAGCGATCGCATGCTTACCTGTATTGAAATGAATGTGACAGCAGTATATCAAGCAATCCTTCAATACAGAGCAAACACTATTCAGCTTGGAGTTCGAAGCCCAGATGCATTCCACACCCCATCGAGACTGCCAAGCTTGCTCGCGATCTGGCGTTTCTATGCCTTCTGATCGTAACCGGCGGTAACGGTACAGTTCCTTTCGAGAGGCTGTACCGTACTGCATGGTCACATAAACAACCCTGAGTTGGCCCTATGCCAACGTGTAGCTCTATAGCTGCACCAGGGATCTCATACTTATACACGCGTACACACTCAATAGAGTCTTTACCTTGTGACCTTACCGTCACTAGCACAAGACCTGTACTGCATGGAGGTCACTTATATGATCAACCTAACTGAACATAATACAATACCCTTTGACACGCAATCAGGCGCATCTTCTTACTTGTACTCCACACGTGGAGAAATTCAAGTTATACAATGTTTCCTAAAACCACTTGATAAACTGATAGCGCCCCCTGTATCTAGTACGTTTGCCATCACGTATCTATACGTACCTATCAGTTTATACAACAATCTTCCCCTTTTAGAAAACATGTATAATGTCGTTCATTAATGTTGAGTTCAATTGTTCCCATTAACGCACTACTCTTCCGAGCCAAACTTAGAATCTTTGAAGCCCTAAAGCCCTAAAGCCCTAGAACTTCAACACTCTAGGCTTAACCCATTCTCAAGCTGTCACGGTGCTTGAGAAATGCTGGACTGGCCAACGGCTTTGTAAAAATGTCAGCCAGATTTTCCTCTGTGTTGACGTACACCGGCGTGATCTGCCCCCATGCTACCTTTTCCCTCGCTTGATGATAGCACACGCTAATATGCTTGGTGTATTTGGACAATACATGGTTTTGCAGATTTGCAATACAGCCCATGTTGTCCATTCTTAATTCTACACCAGACACAGACTGACCGAGCTCCTCCAACAAGCTCCCAAGCCATACTCCTTCCTTTATTGCATGGCTGGCCGCAATAAACTCCGCCTCGACAGTGGAAGTAGCAACTGACTGTTGCTTCTTACTTCCCCACGACACTGCTCCCCCATTCAGCATGAACACGAAACCAGTTGTTGATTTTCGTGTATCAACATCTCCCGCAAAATTTGAATCTACAAAGCCAGCCAGACTTTGCTTCCCCTTTCCCCCATAAACCAAACCCATCTCCTTGGTGCCCAACAGGTATCTCACAATCCTCAACCCTGCACGCATGTGTGCAGTGGTTGGGGCAGCACGGTAACGTGCCAGCAGGCTTACTGCCTGTGAAATATCAGGACGAGTGGTATTGGCCAGGTACTGCAGTGACCCTACGAGTTCCAGGTACCGGTGTCCGTCCGGTAGTGGAGACCCTGAACCCGCACTCTCATCCCCCACCTTCCCTTGTGGAAGCTCTGTCTGCACAAAGCTTTTACACATGGGTGTGCTCACTCCCTTGTCACTCTCACTCACTCCAAATGACTCCGCAAGATCCTTGATCTTCTGAGTGTTGGAAATCACTATCACTCCCCCATCGCGATCGCGCCTGACTTCACTTCCGAGGAAGTTCTTCACTTCCCCCAAGTCGTGAACCTTAAATCTTGCTTTCAACTCACCCTTGATTTCTGACACTCTCTCACCACTCTTGCAGATGATCAGCAAATCATCCACATAGGTAACAATGAACGCCCGGTCTTCACCCCTTCCGGAGTCCAAGAATAAGGCCGGGTCGCTCCTACATGCCTTGAAACCCATCTCTCCAAGATCCTTGGAGAGCCTTTTGTGCCATGCCCGAGGTGCCTGCTTGAGTCCATACAAAGCCTTTCTCAAGCGAAACACCTCCCTTTTATCACCATTAGAGAAACCAGGAGGCTGCGTTACATACACCTCCTCCTCTAATTCTCCATTGAGAAATGCCGTCTTGATATCCACTTGGTGGATTTCAAGATTTTCTGTTGCTGCAATATTCAGCAACACTCTCCTACATGCATGGGTGCTGACAGGTGCAAAGGTTTGATCACAATCTATACCTTCTACCTGCCTGCAACCTTGCGCTACGAGTCTTGCCTTAAACCGGATGACATCGCCATATTCATCCGTCTTTAAGGCAAACACCCAAATCAGAGGAATCACTTTTGCTCCCTCTGGCCTCCTCACCACCTCATACGTGTCACATTCTTCAATAGCATCTAGCTCCTCTTGCATGGCTTGCTTCCAGTACTCCTTTTGAGGACTGGCAAGCGCTTCTCCAATGTGTTTTGGAATGGACAACTCTGATGCTTTCAATTTTGCCTCCTCAACTACTACTGCATGGGCTTTCACTTGCGTGTGATATGCCCCAGGAACATACTTATCTGGCGGGCCAACTCTCTCTCTCAATTCGTAACGCCCACCACCTCTTCCCCTCTCTGCATTCTCCTCATTATCATGCTGCTCTTCGTCTCTCTCACTTGCCTGCCCTTGACATTCACCATCACCATTTCCCTCATCAGTCACTTCCCCGGCTGGAAGTTCTGCAGGAAGCTGCTGCAGCACCTCCCGTGCACGCCTCATGACTTCATGCATATCGTCCGTTCGTAATTCCGGGTTTATCGCAATTTCGCGCGGGGCATCAACTGCCTCTTCCAGGGAAACCTCAGGTACCTCCTCTTCATCATGAAACAACTCTTCAACCCTCACTTCAGGTTGTAGTGTGGGTGGAGTTACAACCGGATAGCCCAACTCATCTTCAATAAATCTCACATCCTTACTCACCATTACCTTGCCTTGCACCAGGATCCGATACGCCTTGGATCCTGTTTCATATCCCACAAACATGCCCGCAACTGAGCGCGGACCAAGTGCTGACAGCTGCCTATCAGGCAGCTTCACATAAGCCAAACAACCCCAAACCTTCAGGTGAGCAACTGAGGGTTTCTTGCCATAGAATGCCTCATACGGACAAGACTCCTTTCCACTGACGGCACTCACATTCAGCAGTCGTACCACAGTGTGTGCTGCCTCAGCCCATAGTTCAGGCCCTGCCTCTGCTGTGAAGAGGAGAGCCCTCACTCGTTCCTTGATTACCCTGTTTACACGCTCTACCTTGCCATTTTGTTGAGGCGTGTACGGTGCAGAGGTCTGATGCGCGATCCCCTTTCTGGCAAAGAAATCTGCCAGCTCGCGATTTACAAATTCAGTACCTCTGTCCGTCCTAACAGTGCCAACTTTACATTTGGTTGACACCTCCCAATTCAAGAGGACCTCTTGAACGAGTGCTCCTACCTCAGTCTTTGAACTGAACGTCCTGATTTGGATTCTATGCGAGAAGTCGTCCAAAAGGACCAGCATATACTTCTCTCCATTCAGCCCAGCCACAGGCAGCTCTCCCACTACGTCCATATGGACCAGCTGAAGTCTCTCAGTAGACTCAGCCGCAGTGGAGGAAGGCGTGGGAGTCCTAGTCTGCTTCCCCCGTATACAACCGTCACAGTGAGTCACAACTCTTTCTACTTCACCCACACTTCCTTTAACCTCATTCACAATCTGCTCTTTCAACATTCTTGACATGCATACAACTCCGGGATGTCCCAACCTTTTGTGCCACAACTCTGTCTCTTCTCGTGTTGTTACTAAAAGTGCAGCCGCCCCTCCCCATGCACAGAGCCCACTTTTGTGTGACAGGAAGTATAAGCTCCCTTTCGGTTCAATATCACATATGAACTCATTTGCCTGGCACATGACAGCCACATATTCCCCTTTTTCATTTACAGAGAATGTGCAACCATCTTTGACAGCAGCTGACACGGACAAGAGGTTATCAGTCGCTGTCGGGACATACTCAACATGTGTAAGCAACACACTTCCCCCACCTTGCACAGATAAACACACATTTCCCTGTGCCTTTCGCAATCCTTGACCATCACTCGCTGCCAGTCCCAGTGGTTTGGCTTCATCATAAACAATGACATTGGACATTAAATGCAAATCATTGCATATATGGTTAGTAGCACCCGTGTCAACAATCCACTGCCCTTCCCCAGTGTTTTGTAACTTTGAGGATGCCATCCCTGCCCTTGGATTTACCTCTTCTCCAGTGGGTGGGTTACCTCGGTTAGGAGGGTGCACAAGTCTTGGGCAGTTCACTTTAATATGCCCCCTCTCACCACACTCATAGCATGTCCGATAATCGTTCCTGACAGCCGGACCCGGCTTACGGACAACAGCCGCCCTTGGAGCCCTTGGTTGCTGATCATTGAAACCGATGGTTTCTGCAACCACCCTTATAGCAGCCAAGGTTTGGTTAACATTGCATGTAGCAGTGGAAGAAGATAAACTTGGTTTATGAGCATCAAACTGGTACGGAAGGCACTTCAGGATTGACTTCTTAAGTTTTGTTTGTGTTACTGGCATGTTGTTATCATTCAGTCTTTTTGCCAGCAGCTCTTTCCTAGCCACATATTCTTCCAACGTGCCCTCATTCCCCATTATTTCACTGTCCAACAGCTCCAGCCATTGGTCATTGATTTCCAAGTTTGCTCCCCCTTGGAACTGGCTCATAATCCATTTAAATGCCACTGCTGCAGATTCAGCAAATGCCACCTTCTGAGCCCACACTTCTGGAACCTTTTGCAGCAACAAATGCAGTGCCACTGCATCCCCTTTAGTCCCCGGCATGGACGTTTTTAGGCATTCCAGCACATTCCTGCTCACGGCACAATGGAACACATTTTGTTTCCAGATGTCCAACGAAAAACCCAGTCTATCTAAGGAGGTGGTGACCTGCAGACTGGAGTTCACTGGACTCGTCGGATCTTCCCGGCCAGATGTACTGGCCGGTTCAGATCCCCTAGCCACTGCTGTTCCAACTCCTGAATCTCTTCCCATGTCAGTCGCTGTAACCCCATCACTGGTTCCAGCCACCCCCGTGAGATCCCCTCGTAGGTCTGGAAGTAATCCGGATGGAGCCGCAACGGATTGAGTCCCAGCTCCTCCACCTCCCTCCATGATGGCAGTCGGTCAAATACTGCCTTACTCTGCCCTTGGTGTAAACGGAACTGGAACTGTACCAGCTCGATATACACGTGGTATTCTCTGTACCACCTGAGTACCTGTCCTGTTCCCTCTCTTCCCTCAACAATAGCTCTGTCGAGAAAGAACGAAGGAAAACCTTCCAGTGGCCCGCCTGCAGTTAGCTTAAATAACTCCTGCAAACGGTTCCACACTTTCAGAAAATAGTGCACCTCCCAGTCTTCTTTTGGAAGGCTCTTCCCGTATAGCTCTGCTACCTCATGCACCAGGCTATCAGCAAGGGGATCACTGAACACAATCAATTCCTCCCACTTGACCAGAATGGGCTCCTCTCGTGGCTGTGTCAGACCAGCCAAGAATGCCGTTGATATGATTCCTTCACACAGAGCGGACCCTTCTTCACTTTCACAAGTCTTAACAAAGATGTAGTTTGCTCGTTCAACAGGATCAGGAAGATTGTTCAGCACAATGTCTTGGTGATGCACAATTGGCCTTTGAAATTGACCCTTTGGAACACCAGGCCTCTCAATATGAATATACAGACCCGGGTCTCCAAAATAGTCAGGAACTTTAAAGTGAGTCCTGACAAAAGGAATGGGATACTCTGAGTATTCCGGTCTTCTTGGATGCTGTTGACGTACTGCAGGTCGCAGTCCTCTTCCTCTCGTTGTTGGGAAAGGTCTCGGCGTCCGTTGCTCTTCAGGTTCCGGTGTATCTTCGATCACAATGACTTCCTCCTCTGGCATGCAGCAAGTTGTGGGCCCAGCACCTTTGTTGTGTATTAGTTGGAGGATGCCGTAACTGTAAGCGGTACGTATGCCGTTGGAGAATCACTTCCTGTGAACACCACCAAGTAATCTCAATGTCTATATAGACCAGTGCTCGCACTGCCGTCTATATCTGCCGACTGCTCTCCGATCAGGACACCCTTGGCCCTTCAGCAGTCCCAGGAGTTTAATGGCTACTCCCAACCAATCGCTATAACCAGTGTGCAACTCGTCACACACAAATAGCCTTACTGTTCGCACAACAGTAACACACAAGCAATGCAGCTCCTGTATTGAAATGAATGTGACAGCAGTATATCAAGCAATCCTTCAATACAGAGCAAACACTATTCAGCTTGGAGTTCGAAGCCCAGATGCATTCCACACCCCATCGAGACTCGTTACAAATGGTTTACGTATATTTACCTGTGAACACCACCAAGTAATCTCAATGTCTATATAGACCAGTGCTCGCACTGCCGTCTATATCTGCCTGCACCCGAGCGTTACGATTTACTTGTGGGTTCATCAGTGTCCACAAAATATATCTAAACCACATGAAACACACACGCAACCTATCCACATATGTGTACGTACCGACTGCTCTCCGATCAGGACACCCTTGGCCCTTCAGCAGTCCCAGGAGTTTAATGGCTACTCCCAACCAATCTGCACAATATGTGGATCATCAGAGATCAAAACAAAACAGTTATTTAACCAGCAGGAGCATGCTTGTTATACGTATCTGTACTCACCGCTATAACCAGTGTGCAACTCGTCACACACAAATAGCCTTACTGTTCGCACAACAGTAACACACAAGCAATGCAGCTCCTGCAACACAAGACACATGTAATGTTTCATAATCAGCAGAAACATCAGTATGCATGTGCTTAACGCCTACGATCGCAGCCACACGACTGCGACCGTTACCCTTGCCAGCGATCGCAAGCTTACCTGTATTGAAATGAATGTGACAGCAGTATATCAAGCAATCCTTCAATACAGAGCAAACACTATTCAGCTTGGAGTTCGAAGCCCAGATGCATTCCACACCCCATCGAGACTGCCAAGCTTGCTCGCGATCTGGCGTTTCTATGCCTTCTGATCGTAACCGGCGGTAACGGTACAGTTCCTTTCGAGAGCTGTACCGTACTGCATGGTCACATAAACAACCCTGAGTTGGCCCTATGCCAACGTGTAGCTCTATAGCTGCACCAGGGATCTCATACTTATACACGCGTACACACTCAATGGAGTCTTTACCTTGTGACCTTACCGTCACTAGCACAAGACCTGTACTGCATGGAGGTCACTTATATGATCAACCTAACTGAACATAATACAATACCCTTTGACACGCAATCAGGCGCATCTTCTTACTTGTACTCCACACGTGGAGAAATTCAAGTTATACAATGTTTCCTAAAACCACTTGATAAACTGATAGCGCCCCTGTATCTAGTACGTTTGCCATCACGTATCTATACGTACCTATCAGTTTATACAACAGTCAGACAGGATTGGAGAGGGGAAGAGGGAAGAAAAAGCGTTGGAGGAGGCGGTGGAGAGGAAGGGGTCGAAGAGGTGCATCGGCGAAGGTGCGAAGGGCGGGAAGGTGGCGTGAGGGAGAAGTGGCAAAGAGAGACTATGTGGAAATGGAAGGGAATTGAGGGAAGGAAAGGAATTGAGGAGGGGATGAGGGACGGGCAGGTGGGGATGCGCAGCATGTAGTAAAGGACCTGAGAGAGTTGAAGAGGAGCGGGAACAAGGTGGTGGTGGAAGTCGTGTACGTAAGCGAACATTGTTATTGCCGGCGGAATAAGAGAGCCCCCAATTGGAGCAGCGAGCATTGGTGGTGGCGAAGAGCAGGCGTGGTTGGAGGAGGATCTATCGCGGCCAGCGATATATGTTTTGGGGGACAGGTTCGGGAATTGGATGGCTTTTCACGTACCGACAGGAGAATATCGGGCGGGCGTGGCGGAGGTGTTATTGGCAGGGGTTGCCAATGGGCCCAGGGGCTGTTACAGGCTGGGGAATGTGGTAGTGAAGAAGGATGGGTGTCCCAGGTGAGATGATAGGAGAGGGGTTGTTATAAAAAGAGGAGCAATGGTAAGAGAGGCAGTTGAGAATGTGGTGTTTGGAGAGCAGGGCCGTGGGGAAGACTGGAAATGTTTTGACTGTCAGTGAAGCGGCTGGGGATGCGCCAGTGATCGAGGCCATTCCGGAGTTTGATTACGAACCAGAATACGCCTTGACAGCAGAGGCGCTGAAGAGGTCGATGGGGCCTGTGAACACGGCGTTGGTGTTCAATAGCGCGTCGGAGGAGAGGGTTGTGCGTGTAGGAGACGAATATATAATATGTACGCCCTGCGCTTGTAGATGGGGTGGGTGCTGAATTGCAGAGTGCTGGATGTGAAAGGGAAGTGTGGGGAGCAGATGAACGAGAGCTGTCTTGTACTGTGGATGTGGAGGAGGGATCAGAAGAATGGGAAGCGGCGCCCAGGACGGGTGCCGGGTGTGAAGCGGTGCAAGTGGTGTTTTACTATGAGCGGCCGCCGGATCGCAAGAAACTTTTTGATTGGCGGCCCGGATCAGAAATGGACATCCATAACGGGTGGTGGGAGGATGGCAAGTTGATCGTGGACGACAGGTGAGGCAGAGTTGGCAGGGAAACCGGAAAGCATGCACATGGGTTTTGACAGTGGGAAAGTAAGAAGGGGTGAAGGAGGAGGGGTGTGGGTGTGCAGGTTCAGTGAAGTGTCTGTGTGCGTGGCGTATAGAGAGGCGGATGAAAGGAGCGAGGCAGAAGAGGTGTAGAGGTGTAGGTGCCGACAGTGTGGTCGGACGTGACAAAAGCAGGTGAGGTGAGCAGGATTGGGCATGGAAGTTGTGGCAGATTGAGGGCGGGGCAGATAATAAGATGATGGCATGTGGGGAAGGAGACGGGGGGAGCAAGATGGACGCGGAAGCTCGGAAAGCATTGGATGCGTTACAAGAAACATGTTGATGAGTACAGCGCATACGATGGGTAACAGTACCATGCAGCCTGAATGGCAGGCCGTGGGTGGCAATAGACAAGTGCCCTGGGGGGTGACCAAAGACGATGGCCATTACTATATGGAGCTGCTTGTTTATTGAAATATAGAGTAGGTGAGTCATTATGTCGGGTTGAGCGGAATGGCAGTTCCGTTAGCCCGAACTGGACTAGGATTGTCTGCTGTTGTTATCGAATGTGTACAAGAAGAAATAGCTGGACTCTTAAAACTGAAGGTCTGCAACAACAAATAGCTGGAATACTAAAACCAAAGGAAAAACGACGATCGGAAAACTGCACGTGTAAAATGAGGTGCGGGCATGCGAGGCTGTAGCGTAGCAGTGGGTGATGAACACTGACGGCTTGAGGCCAGGCCCGAGCAGTAAGGGAGTGGTAGATGGGGTACCTGCACCACAGGGGCGAATGAGTGTGGGGCAGACCGAACAGGGTCAGGATAGGAAGGAAGAGCGTGAAGATGGAAAGAATGTAAAAATGGATAAATATGCATAAAAGGCTGCTGATGTGATTGGGATATGGTATTGTCTGCTGTTTGTTGATGAGATGGACAGCGCATATGGACGCAGAGAGTGTGAGGGAGTTAAGGCTTGAGAGACAGTGAGGATATGCACACGCAAAGGCACATGTGGACGGACATACGCGTGGACAGACACGCAGAGGTTCAGGCAGGCAGACCCAGACATGCAGCAGTAGAGGGATGGGTAACACGCACGTATGCTCGACATGCACACAGAGGCATGCATGCACAGTCACAACGACACCGCACACACACACGGGCACACACATACACGCAGAGGCACAGACAGTGTCGCAAGCACGCGGGAACGCAGAGGCAGACACACATCGCAGGCAAGTATGCACACACAGAGGAGGGAGAAAGCTGGAGGCTGGGGGTTGAGGGAAATGGTGTGGGCATGCAAGGGCGCACATGCAGACAGATGCACATGTGGATGGTACAGACACACACACACACACACACACACACACACACACACACACACACACACACACACACACACACACACACCCTTTAAGGGTGACTGACACACACACACACACACACACACACACACACACACACACACACACCCTTTGATGGAACAGACACAGACAACAAACGCATGAGCAATGCAGGCATGCAAACACAGAGGTGGTATTTGTGGATGTGGTAAACATGCGGGGGTTGGGGTAAATAGGTGTAGGGCTCAGATACACACATGTACAGGCAGGTCTGACACGTACATATATGCAAGGACATTTGGGATTTATGTGTTAGTGAATGGGTAGATTTGGGTCTGGGTTTTGGTATTAAGTATTTTGCATGAAGGTGGGGGGGGGGGGATACGTACAGATGCACTTTTGAAGCCATAGTGACTTATGCGGGCCACATCGGGCGCAGTGCAGCGTTGGAGGTTCTGTAACATGGGCCAGGTTAGTCCTATGAAAAGGTAATGATACATTTGTAGTGGTAGAAGGAGACATTCCTATATTGCTTTCATACAAAGTATACGTATGACAATGGCTGAAGGGCAGTACCCTTCTATGACGTACAGATGACCATCTTGGAAAAAGGCATTATGAAATTCGTAGGTTTCGGGCATGGCGAAATCCTCCTTTGGGAGTTCATCACCAAGGACGGTGACTTCAATCTCCCGGTCGGTTACTGGTGAGTCGTTGTCTGTCTGACCGATGCTGAGGCGTATAGTAAAAGTGGTTATGCCTGTATGGCAAACAGCGGTTAAGGGGGGTTTTGTGGGGATCGGGTTGTGTGGAACAGGTCGGACGATGGGGGTTGACCTGAAAATCTTGCGAAGTCAGGGTGTGGTGATGCGAGTATGTTGAAGTAAGTAGGATCCCTAGTAACAAATCCCCGCACGTTGATCGGGCCGGGTGGAGATGTTCTTACTGCTTGTGCTGTCGTTAGCCAGGTAGGGGAGTACCGTATAGGGATTTCGGAAGCTCGTACGAACGGTTTGATGCATGGTGCAGGGACCAAGATATACCCCGTCTTCCCTACGGACCTGTGCACTGTCATAGTAAGACATGGGTGATCAGGGACTTTGACTGTAAAATGTAAGGTTGGTACGTATCTTGCCTGATTGAGTCTTCCTCCGTAACGAAGAACTGTCCGATGTCGAATGTCATATTGTATTCAAGTATGTCTATTAGCCATGCATTTGATTCTGTGTCTGGAATAAGTATTGTTATGCAGCTGCCTGTGGCATCGCCTACAATAAATTTGTGGTATAGCCTGAGATCCGGCCCACAAAAAATGTGGCCGTATAAGACTACGACTTTAGAAGTCCACTTTGTTTGTTCTGGTCTTAGATTGTTGAGACCCATGTAAGGACCTGGAGTCCATTCCATGTTTTTTGTTGGGGATTTGTGGGGAAGGTGATGTTTGGGGCACACTTAAGTGCTGCCTTGATACTGAAGTTTGCGTGGGAGCCATTGAAGGGTGATTAATTTTATGTAGATATGGTAAATCTCTTGGTAGGGTATATGGACCTGGGTGATATGGGGTAATGTAGGGTTTGCATTTTACATATAGTGAAACATGGGATTGTACTGTTCTGAATGATGGTCGGTGTTGGTATGGATATGAAAGCACTTGTGGTTATATGTATGTAAGGTTGAAGTACGGTTAGTGTGAAATGAGTAGCGATGTCAAAGGCCATGAGTTTGGCCTGGGATGGAGTATGGTAGTTGTACATAGTACATAAAGGAAGTCGAAGCTTTGACAGGTTGCATATGTATTGTCAAAGATGTTGGCAGTGTACATTTTTGGTGAGGATTCATTGCTTTTGATTTGCATGCATGGATTTAAGGTAAGTGGGGTGCAGAGAGGATGGAAGTAGGGAAAATGTGGTTAGACTAGGTAATTGGATTGATACATAATAGTGGAAAGCAAGAGTGTGGAGGAGGATAAGGTTATGGGAATGAGGGTCATGATTGCTTTTGATTTGCATGCATGGATTTAAGGTAAGTGGGGTGCAGAGAGGATGGAAGTAGGGAAAATGTGGTTAGACTAGGTAATTGGATTGATACATAATAGTGGAAAGCAAGAGTGTGGAGGAGGATAAGGTTATGGGAATGAGGGTCATGTGTAGTATTGTATGTAGTGTTATAATGGGGTAGAATTTGTCATGCTTCAGATGGTCATTCCTCAGATTTACATAGGATTACAGTATGACTAGAAAATTATCAGTAGTTACTGTTGCATAACATGAAATTGTATGGTGTAAGTCTAAACGAAATGCTGCTGTAATTACGCCTTTGGCAATCAATGCCTCTAAATATGCCTTACGCCTTACGTATTCACTGCTTGACGGCCTAGGCCATTTTCATGGCTGTAAATGTCTCTTTTTTTTTTTTTTTTTTTTTTTTTTTCGCAAAAAGAAGTAGTAAGCTGTATTTAGAGGATTCCTGGAATAGTAATCCTCTGTAACTTTGCAGTTGTGCTGCTGATGCTGGTCCTATGCTAAAGACAGTACTGTGAGTTTGGCCCTTAGTTGCTGGTCTAATATCTCACTTGTATTGTGGAATAAAGGATGTTCAAAAATACAAGTATGCTGTATTATTGCTTCATTTATTGACAAATTGTGTTAAAAGCATTGATTTGAGCAGGTCTGAAGTCAGTGCTGATCAGTAGTATGCCCACACGTTCCAGATAGTGCCAGTCTCAGGGCTTGAATTTCAAGGTTCCTGGGTGAATTTGATGAGATCCTCGTCCTCAATGTCTATGTCCATGGGTGGTCTGGGACCTGCACATGGTACACATAGTCAGTTTTGGTAAGTAACGAGGTTTCGAAGTCCCGTGTGATGAAGAATGTTTGAAAATTTTGAAATCCTGGACTTTGAATATAGGAAAATGTACAGGAATTGTTTATAAGTGTGCGTGTGAACAACCTCCCAAATTTTTGTTGTGTTACTGGTACTTGTCTGGATGGACAGCCTTTACGATAAGTTAACCCTTGCACTGACACCCCCACTGTCTATTGATGTTTCAAACGGGTAGATGTCTGATGAAACAGGTATTTTGAATTTGTAATTTCTTCCCTTTGTTGACACAGCCTGTTCTTTAATAAGGGGTAGTGGTACCTGGAGTAACTGGTGAAAATTGTGACGATGAGGTTGGTAAATTGGTCTTTGCAGCAGATGTTAACAAGTCATGGTTAGTGTCCCCAGTTGTTGTGATGCCAGATTCATTCAATGGCGTCTCGATGTCGGAGGATGAGAAGCCCTGCGGAGGGGTCTCTGGAGGCATAAGCAGCATCTCTTAGTAAACATGAGCACCACTGCACAGGTGAGGACTCTTACAATTGAAAAGGTAAGGCAAGATTATGTATGTAAGAATGCTAAGGGGGAGATATAGGTGCAGTAATGATGGTCTTGTTATCTAAAAAAAATTATGTAGAGGTTTGGCAATGTGTGACGAGTACGTTGTACTTATTGGTGTATCATAAATACATGCTGGAGCGTGCAGGCATGCATATGTGTTTGTAGTGTATGCGGCATGTGTGTGTGCGCAGGAGGAGTGGTAGGGTAGATGATTTGTTTTTGCAATTGTAAAGGGTCCAACGATTAAGTATGAAGGTGATAACGAGATGGAGTGGTTCAGTGCATATGGGTGTGTGATGCTGTGATGGCAGTGGGGGCTTACTCTGGACACGAAGGCCGGGTTTGTGGTCTAGAAGAAATACTGGGATAGGTTTTGCACTTTGATTTCCAACTCCAATGTTTCTTTCAATTTTGGCTTTAAGTCCTGCTGCAGACGTTCCTATTTTGGGAGTTGAAATCCCAATAGATCCTCATACAATTCCCATTCTGTGCACGTGGCCATGGTTCCGAGGACGTTTTCTCCTTGAATGAATAAGTGTTTCTCGAGTGCCTCGGGAACGTTGCTTATTATAAGTTCTCCAGATATTTTCAGTGGGACCTGTGTAAAGTAAAGGACAAAGTGGGATGAGTCAAACAAATACAGACGGGTGTTTGGAAATGACTGACACACATATACATACGGAGACTCTTGGGAATGAATTGGGGTTGAAGTGTGGCATATGCATATAGGTAGCATGCAAATAGGTTTTCAGAGATGTGATAAACATGTGTGGTGATAGGGAAATATGTCTGACACACACTTGCACATGCATGTCCGTGTGTATGCAGGTGTCACGTAAAAGCCAAGGTCCTATATATTAGGAACAGTATATATACGAGATGTGGACATACACATAAGATCACAAGGGATGGTTAAAGATGTTGAGTTGTATACAGATATTCACGGCTGGTGACCCACATGTAGACACACTGACTGTATGCACTTTTTGGGAATCGTATGGACATGAATGGATAGGATGGATGGGTTGAGGAATTGCAGAGACATAATGCAAGCACGTGTAGACATAAACTAGAGAACTGTAGAAAGATATGGGAACAAGTTAGGGTTGATGTAGTTGCATGTGCGTGCAGGTACACAAAGCGATGTGGAGTGTTTTATGGTAATAAGTATTCAATGTTATTGCAATGCAGAAGAAAAGGACTTTAGTGCATGTGGATATGAGGAGGTACCTTGCCATTGATTTCTTCTGCGTCAAAATCCTTCGTCAGCATCACAGAGTCTGCCTTGATTCGTACTAAGGCTGACGGAACGGATGTTATTTCAACATCCCCTATGAAGATAAAATGAACTTCATGCAAAGGCAAGTATAGGTGCTCTAAAGAACACACACACACACACACACACACACACACACACACACACACGCACACACACAGACACACACACACACACACACACGCACACACATACACATACACACACACACACACTCATATTTCACACACACACACACACACACACTGATGCATCCGCGCACGCACACACGCACACACACCCACGCACTTGGACTTGTTGCTGCGCATGCACTCACGGACACACACACACAACGCTCAAACACACATTGTTAAAAAAAAGTGCTTGCTGTGTAAGGGTTCCGTCCAACTGTCCTGATCGTATATTTATTTTTATAGCAGTATGATTGGTGTGAACATATTGTTTATTTGACATAGGTCCCTACATGTTAAACAGTTGACAATGATTTGACAACCTTCCAAATAGTTCCTGGGTTGGTACTCACACTTACACATAGGCTAGGATTTGACACCTCCCAAATTATCCTGGGCTGTATTCACACTTACACATAGGATCACATATATATGGGCAAATCGTGAGTCAAAAACACCTGGGACTCAATGTAATCATTGAGATACTGTCAGCCGTGAAGTACAAGAGGTCAGGGTCGGAGTCGGGACGTTGCAGCTTGTACTTATCTGGGGTTATGTAAAAAGCATAACCCACACGTCCGGTTTCATAACACTTGTCAAAAGTGGCGATGTGATGAATTTCAGTTGGCCATACGGACACCTGTACACATCAGGTAAAAAAGTAAGGAAAGCGTTGTTTGGACTATCGATGTTTTTTTGAGTTGGGAATCTATTGAGTGTGAAAGTACAACTTTACAGATGTGGCAATTCATATTTGTGTATAACTGTGAGAGGTGTTTATGTCGCACATGTCATACCGTAATGATGACGTTTGGAAGTTCCGTTGGGATAATGGAGTAGACAAATTGGAACTTTTTCAAGTAGTTTTGGATATCCTTCTTCATTACTGTAAAGGGCGTGGAATGACGGCTGGGTTCTTTTTTCTCCTCGTTTTTGAGTCCACTTGTTTAACAGCTGCACAAATTTCCTGATTCCCCACAGAAAGGATAGTAATCATTAGTAGTAACATGGGAATTTGCACTATGTATGGTATCCTGTGGGTGAGTATTAGATACATACCTCTGGGTTGTCAAGTATGGGTGGCATACGTCTGGGTTTGAACGTTGCTTCTTTGTCAAGAGGTCGAACTGTTGTCCGTTGTGTGGCCTTAAAAAAATAGTCGTGGTCGAATTCCAAATTTGCAGTATGGCACGTTTGTCCACGAATTATAAGGATATTCGTTAAGGCGTAATACCCTGGACCCCGTTACGTTTGTTTACCCTCATACGAGGGTTTCATAGAATATGCCGACTCTGAGCATAATTTCCCTCAAATGGACGATATGTACCTGGTTCCTTTATGGCAACGTGGCCATTCATTCCTGGGTAGAATTCCAAGACAGCCGGATTGCCATAGACATCTTCGTAGTCGGCGTCCCATAGAGCTCCAGATGGTTCGGTAACTGCAAAGTGTACGCAAACGACCCATTGCGCATTCTCTCCTTGTGTTGCTCTTGATATTTTTGAACAATATCCTTCTACATCGTAGTTGTTTTGGAATGGATTTCCCTTTACCGACTGAACCCCACGTCTGTGGGGCAGGGGGTTCCGGTTGTTTCCGTTTTATTGGTTGCATTTTTGTGATATGTATGTGGTAGTGTTGATTGTTTGCGTTTGCTTTTTGCTGTAGTGGTGGTTTTTTTTTTTGGGAATCAGCGTACTGGTCGTTGGGTCGCGATCGTTGCTCGTATGGACAATATGCGATATGGATGACTGATCCACGGTGTTGGAAGGGTCACCATTTTGTATAAATGAATCCTGTACCGATAGGATTTTGAAGACTGCTTGGAGTACTGGAATTCGTGGAATTCTGGAAACTTTTCAGATATCTTTGGCGTGCACTTTTAAAAAGAAGGACATTCCATTCATTTTCCTGCATCTCTTTTTGGAAGGAAGGGCTTTGAAGGAAGGAAATTTGATTAAGAAGTCAAACTTTTTCTTCTAGTTTTTCCAACTTCAATTCTAGTCTGTGCTGGATTTTGCCAAACTCGGCTAAATACCTCTAATACCTCCAGGGGACTTTTCACAGTGGATCTTCCTATAAGTTTTTTTGGGAGGGTGGGTGACTGGGGATCTTGGGGGAAGTGTTTGGGGAATAAACTCATGTTACTTTTAATACTTGAATCCTTGCCTCTTTCTT